>JARHVA010004163.1:280000-310000 GCA_037957365.1 Torreya grandis | reverse complement strand
GGATTGCTTAGTTTGTGATTCATAGAGTCTTTGGAAATGGAGGTTTGTTTACTCCTCTACTTGGCACTTTGCCTTGGTCATTATTTCTTTGCTTAAGATTTGGTCATGGTAACATTACTTTTATGAGGCTTATGGATCAATTATTGTATAAAAAATCTACAATATCCAATCTTAAAAATGAATGGATATGGGATTGTATTTATAGATTTAGGAATTAACTCTCATCAAATGTGAGTTAAGGTTGATCTGAGTTAAAAGTTTTCATGGAATTATGACTTTTAGTTATAATCATAGTTCTCAAATTAGATAGTTAAGTTGAGACTAACTTCTGTTGAGTTAAAAGTTGTCATGTAATTATGAATTTTAGTTACTATTCATAGTTATCAACTTAGACATGTGAGGATACTTTGAAAACTCATAAATATAATGATGAAAGGCTAGGATATTTTATTTTTTTAAATTTTCTATTTTTGATATTCATTAATTTAAAATGGATAATTCAACTAGAAATTTAATCTTGTTTAATTTATTTAATTAATTTTTATTAGCCTTTTAAATCTTTCAATATTTAATTAAGTGTATAATTACCCCACTTAATAGATCCATAGGTCAAATTGATAGTTGTGATGCCACAAAGTGATTGTGAATAAATCTATGAGAGGTTATTACTACATATGGGATGGTACTCCAAATAGAGATGCCTCAACATGATTTCTAGCTTTGATGAATGATACATGGCCAAATTTGTGATGTTAAGTGATTATTAGAATTAATTTGTAATGTTTAGTAGGAATCAGTATGAATTTTGATCAGAGACCAGTTGTGGCCAATTTTAGGTGTCTACAATTAAAAGAAGTTTGCTCTGAATTTTTCCAAGATAGTTAATCAAATTATCTCTTTGCCACAAAGAACCAAAGATTTGTCTGGTAAGAAAAGTGTGAAGTAGATATCCAATAATGGAAAAGAAGGCTGACATCAACAAAAATATTAGGAGTTCTTGACCCCAAAGATCAATTTTTAGTGGTCATGGATACGTCAGGGGATGGACTAAGAGGAGTTATTATGAATGATGGTGTAGTGGTGGCTTATAAATCAAAGAATCTAAAACCTTATAAGGTAAACTATGCCCCTCATGACTTGGAGCTTGTAGTAATAGTACATTCTTTGAAAGTGTGGTGGCATTACTTGTTGGTAAAACCATTTGAGCTGAGGACATATAAATTGAGACTCAAGTACATCTTGACCGAAATTATTTTAAACGATCAACAAAGACACTGGCTTGATTTCTTGTATGATTATGATTTTAATATCAACTAATCAAAGATAAAGAAAATAGAGTAGTTGATGCCCTTGGTAATAGAAGATACATAACAACCATAGCTATTATTGAGAGTACTTTCAATAATCTACTGGTTGAATTATCACCGAGCGATGAATTCTATGATCAAGTCAAAAAAGCATTATCTAGGAATAATCAAAATCCTCGATATAAATGACATATATTGGTGAGTGATGGTATTTTACATTACAGTGGAAGGATGTATGTGCTAAATTGATAGAATATGTAGAGCATAGTGATAAAATAAATACATAATTACCCATACTTAGGACATCTAAGAGTAACCAAGTTCATGGTAGAACTTAGACCACTCTATTTCTAGAAGAGAATAAAAAATGATGTAGTAGAATATGTGTCATATTTTTTGATATGTCAGTGAGTGAAAGCTAAGCATGTGCATTTGATTGGGTTGTTATATCCACATGATAAACTAGAATTAAAGTGATAGGTGATCAGTATGGACTTTGTCCAAGGTTTACCGATGTCATGAAATAGGCATGATATGATCTTCATAGTAGTTGACAAACTAACCAAGGTGGCTCATTTTATATTAGATAATTTGATAAATGATGCACCCACCCTTATAAATAGGTTCATAAAATAAATATATATATATTGCATATATTTCTAGATAAGATCATTTTGGATTATTATATGAAGATGACTTCTAGATTTTGGGTAACTCTGAATTCACCTTTGGGTATGAAACTAAATTTTAGCACTGCAGATCACCCAGAGATTGATGGACAAACTAAGAGAGATAATTAGGTTTTAAGGGTTCTTGTTTATATATATTATATGGATCATCAATAAAAGTGGGAATATTATCTTCCATTAGTTAAATTTGAATATGACTTATACTAATAAATTCTGAAGATGGCACCATTTGAGACACTATACAAAAGAATGTGCAGGACACCAATTAGTTGGGACAAGTTAGAGGATGTGGTAGCCTTTAGACCTTAGATGCTTTTGAAAATGGAAGAAACTATCAGAGTAATAAATAAGAGGTTGGATAAACCCAATGATAAGAAGAAGAGTTATGCCAATCTAAAGAGAATAAATAGGTAGTTTTCAATAGGTCATAAAGTGTTTTTGTGGGTTAAGTCATAGAAGAGCTTGATTAAATTTGAGAAGTTAGTGAAATTGTCACTGAGATATGTGGGACAATTCAAGGTGTTATAAGTGGTCAATATTGTAGTGTATATGATTTTATTACCACTAAACCTAACTCTATTACATAATGTCTTCCATGTTTCTTATCTTAAGAAGTATATAGTTTATCCTACGCATGTGTTAGATTGGAATGTTTTTTAGGATCTATAGCCCAGGGAGGTCATGGTAAAACCAATCAAAGTAATTGAAAATTAAAAAAAAATTACATAATAGAGAGATGCCATAGTATAAGGTCCAGTGGGACCAATACTCTGAGGATAGTGTTATTTTGGAGGACTACGATGAGTTCTATAGGAGATTTACATATTTACTTTCTTGATTAGATACTATTATATTATGTTATTTTTTTGCTAAAAAATATTTTTAATTTAGAACTTATGTTTCAATAAGAGTATTCTAGGATGATGATTAGCTTTGAGGGGAAGGATGTTACATTTTGATTCCTCGCTAAGTAAACTATTTGATTAGCTATGGATATTTTTAGCTGACATATTGATTTGGTTAGTTTTAACTAAGCTTTGAGATAATGATATTATGGGATAGTTGGATATTGTTTAAGTTATATGATTACATTTCTATTATTTATTTTTAGTTTCTATGTTTACATTATGATCATGTTAGTTTGTTATTTTAGCAATATTTTATAATATATGTATATCATGATGTTATGATATAATTAGCTACTTGTTGTGAGGTTGATATAAGAGAACTCATCCCTAAGAGCATGATGAAAAGAAATCATCATTAGAGAGGGTGATGTAGATAAAAATGTCAAGGAATAACAAAGAAACTGGATAGAACCCTACACACAACACATTAGCTAGCACATGTTATAATATAGTATAAAATGGTTAACATAATATGTTTTGATGTTGTTTGCATAAGATAGTTAAACATGGTTTCTAGCATAGTTTAAATGGTTATTTGGAATTCATCTTGAATGACATATGTGTATGTCCATTAATGTTTTAGAGATTTTCATAATTAGATTAATTTTTGGGTTATTGATTAATAGATTTATTATTAATATATCATGGCATTTGGAGATGCTAATTTAATTACTGAATTTACTGATTATTATAATTAGTGTTAAAATAAATAGAAGTTAGGAATTTCCAATTAAGTAAAAAAAATAGGGGAAAAAATAAAATAAAAAGCAATAATAAATTAAGTGTTAGAAATATAGAACACAATGCAATATTTATGAATTAAAGATGGAAATAAAATGCAAAAATATCAACATAATATAGACACAAATTTAAGGTGGTTCACCCAATATGGGTTACATCCACATAGAAACAACTAGTCCTTATTATTCAATCCAACAAATGAAGAAAAAAACTATAATACATCCACTGTAGTATCCTATTCACTCATATATAATATAAAAATGTGAATAAAATGCCCTCATATCAAAGGAGGGTTACATATTAGGGTAAAAATGCACAAATATACTTTATACCATTAGATCTGCAACTTAATAGTGAACGGTCTAGAGTTACTATAAAATTACAATATTTTACAATGCATTTTAAACAAAATTTTGCTTTGGGAGTGCACCCTCACAACAACCATAGTGGGGGGCATTGGCCCCCTACACCCTTCTATCAGGAACCAAGCATTATAATAAGATCAGGATTCACCATCCAATAATCTTCCACTTGGAAATTGATTGCTGCAACTCTATTGGTACAACTCTTCCTTGGAATTTTCTTTAAACTTTGAACCTATCATGTTTCTCATATTCTTTGTCATCCTTTAAGACCTATTGAATATGAAAAACTCTCCATCTTCTCTTTAGTCATTTCCTTTGCTAGCATATCTATATGATTTTGAGTCATATGAATCTTTTCCAATTTTAGATGACCATCCTCAAAACCTAAATGAATAAAGTGATACCTAAATTGTATATGTTTGTTTATTTAGTGGAATATTGAGTTTTTTACTAAATGAATTGCAATCTAGATATCACTATACAACCTAAAATCTTCTTAATTTTTCATCAACTTTTTCGTGAACTGTTACATCCATATCATCTCCTTTCTTTCTTTTATAGCTGCAACATATTCTCCTTATGCAGTTGATAAACCAAGTATCTTCTACAATTTCAAAATCTAACTACTATATCACCAATAGTGAATACATAACATGTGGTGCTCCTCTTACCATCTAAATCTCTAGCCATGTCTACATCAACATATCCTTGTAAGGTAATATCTGAACCTTCGTAGCAAAAATATCTATCAATGGTCCCTTTAAAGTAACTGAGAATCCACTTGACTACATCTCAATTCTTTATTCTTGGAGTATTCATAAACCTACTAACAAATCCCACGACATGATTAATATCTGATCTCATACACATGATAACATACATTATACTTCGAACTATCGAAGCATATAGAACTTTAGACATGTAATTGATTTATTCTTATATTTTAGGACATTATTCCTTGCTTAATTTGAAGTTCCCTCCCAAAGGTGTACTCATTAGTTTTTCATCTTGCATATTTAACCTAACTAACACCTTCTTAATGTATTATTCTTTAGATAATGCCAATTTTGTATTTTCCCTATCTCTTCTTATTCTTATACCAAATATTTGCTTTATAACCTCCAAATCCTTCATTGTAAATGAATTTGCCAATTTTATTTTGAGATAATTTATATCATACATGCTAGACCCTACAACAAGCATGCCATCTACATATAATAACAAGATAATATAGATTCCATTATCTAATATCTTAAAGTAAACACAGTGGTCAGAGTGACATCTACTATAACCTTGTTCTATTATAAACATGTCAAATTTTAAATACCACTATTTTGGAGCTTGCTTTAGGCCATATAAACTCTTCTTCAATATTCACACCATTCTCCTTACATTTGAATTTGTATCCCTATGAATTATCCATATATATATCCTCCTCCAAATCACCATGAAGGAAAGTAGTATTTACATCTAACTATTCAAGGTGAAAATATTATACATCTACCAAACTTAAAACAATTCTTATGGATGTCATTTTTACAACTAGAGAAAATATTTCATCAAAATCAATACCTTTATTTTGTGAAAACCCCTTTACAAAAAATTTGGATTTGTACCTCTTTTTGCTTCCATCTTATTCCTTCAACCTATACACCCATTTATTCGACAATGCTCTTTTACCTGTAGGAAACTAAATCAAATCCCAAGTTTGGCTATCTACCAAGGAGTCCATTCACTCTTTCATGCCTTACTCCCACTTTTTTCTAGTTTTTACCTGCATTGCTTCTTCATAGATTTCTAGCTCACCCCCATCAGTCAATAATAAATAATAAAGTGAAGGAGAGTATCACTCATGGAGTCTACTTACTCTAATAGATTTTCTAAATACAGTTCAAAGATTTTGAGGTAATTATTATTGTATTTGTTGCACATTCTATTTTTTTGGCACTTTAGAATTTCATTTCCAATGATTTCATCAAGTAATGCATATGTATTATTTGGCTTTTCTTGTTTCTTTCAATGCAACTAATCTATGTACATGCCCTTCTCATTAAAGATCACATCTATACTCTAATGATTTTATGATTTTCAAAATTCTACAAACAGTAACCAAAATCATTATTTCCATATCCAATAAAAGTATATTTCGTAGATTTTGATTCAATATTTATTCTATTTTATTTATCAATATGGACAAATGCTTCACAATCGAAAGTATTTAAAAATAAATAATATACATTTTTACTTTTCCATACTTCTTCTATAATGCCACCATCCAATGGACTTGAAGGCCTTTTATTTATTAACTAAACAAAAATATCCACAACATCTTCCCAAAATTATAAAGACAACCCTGCATGTAATCTCATCCTCCTTACACGCTCCATGATTGTCCTATTCATCTTATTTGACACACTATTTTGCTGTGGTGTTCTTAGAACCATCTTCTCTCTATGAATCCCATGGGATAAATAATAATTATCAAATTCCTTGCTGGAGTATTCACCTCCATTGTCTGATCTGACACACTTTAACTTATTTCTTGTTTCATTCTCAACCAAATATTTTCATTTCTTAAAAGTAGCAAAAACATCAGATTTTTTTCATATGCAATAAACCCAAGTTTTTCTAGTTGCATCATTAATAAAAGTAACATAATAATTAGAGCCACTAAGGGATGATACCTGAGATGGTCCCCACATATATGTATGCATAATCTCTAAATTTTCATCTTTAATTATCTTTCCAACTCTAAAAAAATTGACTCTCTTCTATTTTCAATACACACAGTGCTCATAGAAATCCATGTCCACCTTCAAATCTAGAAACAAATTCATTAAGTGGAGAACTTGCATCCCCTTCTTACTCATGTGCCCAAGTCTATGGTACCATAATTTTATATTAGCTTATGTAGAAGATAAATTAACAAAAGAGTCATCATTATTATTAGATAAATATAATATACCTACCTTCTCTTCTTTTTCTATTACCAATGATCTTGTAGTGACCTTATATAAATTTTTTTGTAAATGTAACTGTGCAAAGTTCACTTCCCAATTACCTTGCTGAAATTTGATTTATTCTCAACTCAAGAACATGCCTCACCTCTTTTAGCAACCATTTGTTTCCATTTTTTAATTTTATTTATATCTTACCCTTTCCTAAAATTTTATAGGGTTCACCGTCACCTAAATAAACCTATCCAAAATCACCTTAAACATAGTCTTAAAAATATTTCTTATGAGGTGTAGCATGAAATGAATCACCTGAATCTAACACCCAAGAATCATTAATGTTATCTGAATAAAGGATTAAAACATCTTATAACACATCACTTGCTACATTTTCTTCCCAATTTTTATCTTATTGTCCATCTCCATCTTTTATTTTTTGAAACCAATAATCTTTCTTTAGGTGTCCTCTCTTCTTAAAAATATAGCATACCAACATTCCTCTAGATTTGGATCTACCCTTCTTAGACTTACCACAATTTCCTAGGTCCTTTCCTCTATCCTTTTGTCTTCCCCTATTTTCCATAGTCAAAGCATTATCTAATGTCTCACCTTTGCTTTTCTGTCACATTTTCTCGCTAAGAATAACACCAATAACATCATCTAACTTTAAAGTATTTGAACCAGAGACATAATTACTCATAGTCATGACCAAGCTATTCTAACTTTCTATCAGTGAGCACTAAATCAAAAGAGCACTAACCTCATCATCAAAATTTACTCGTACAAAGCTTAACTAATTTGTGACTATGTTAAATTCATTTAAATAATTAGAAACATATCCACTTTATGACATTTATAAATTAAATAAATGCTTCATAAAATATACGTTGTTAGAGCTTGAGAATTTTTCATAAACTCTATCCAATGCCTTGATCACATCCTTTCTTATCTTTTCTTTTGAGATATTGAAGGCCATTAAGACTGCTAAGCATATTCATATTGTTCCTAGTACCTTTCTATCAAGTACCTCCTAATCTTCATCCTTCATATTTGTCATCTTTTTTTCTATTCCACTTAATGGTAGGAAAATATCCTTCTGATATAGATAATCCTCTATTTTCATCTTCCATAGATGGTAGTTTTTGCCACTAAACTTTTTAACCTTGAAATTTCCTTCTTTTGCCATTGCTCTCACTCAAACTAGGGACCCTTTTTTTTATGAGTTTATTTTCCAAATAAACCTTCAACACTTATACAAGTTATTAAGAATATAAAACATAGAGAAATATTGATGAATTAAAGATGGAAATAAAATGCTAAAATCAAAACACAATATAGAGAAGATTTAACATGGTTCACCCAATATGGGCTATGTCCACATAGAAATAGCCAATCCTTATTATTCAATACAAAAATTTAAGAAAAAACTTTTAATACATCCACTACAACATCCTCTTGAATCACACATAGTATGCTACCATGATTGTAATGCCCTCATATAAAAGGAGGGTTACATATTAGGGAAAAAATCCACAAATATAATTTCTACTATTAGATCTAGAACCTAATAGTGAATGGTCCATATTTACTACTAAATTAAAATATTTTGTAATGCATTTTTAACCAAATTTTTCTTCGAGGGTATAGCCCCACAGAGACCATAGTGCTGTGGAGGGGGTACAATGATGCCCCAAATCCCCCTGTCAAGAATCAAGCATTATAATAAGATTAGGCTCCATAATCCAACATTAAGAGAAATAAGAAGTTTTAAATTTAAGAAAAAAAGGTAATATATTCATAAAAATAATAGAAAAATAACACATAGATGTTATTATAGTTGAACTATTTTGATTGTGAAATTAACATATATAAAAATGTATAAATGGTGAGTCACACACACACACACACACACACACACACACACACACACACAATAGAATCACTCCACACTTCTCTTAAAAAAACTAGTGACTTTATCTAAGAGTAATGATTAGATAATATATGCAACTATACCAAACAAATGATATGATATTTCCTATAAATTAATTACGAGGTTACCTATATTTGTACTAAGTTCGAAATATAATTTACATAATGTAAAATATAATATGTTTAGGCCATGGTTTGAAAACATATACTAAATACTAATAGGAATTTTATAGTGATTTTAAAATGTACCATAATAATATTTCTTATGCATAAATCAAGAGATTCAAAACTTAAGTCAATAATATTTCATATGTCTTATTCATTTTAATTCACTATAATATTTCTTATGTATAGTTAAAGAGATTCAAAAATTTCAGAAAACCTGTTATATAATTGCATCTATGTGTTGATGGAATAGATGAACATTAGCAAACTCCTATGTAGACACAGTGAGTATCAAAATATAATAATGTTTTATTCTATAATGTAGCATTCCAAGTGAATCATACAGATAGATTTTATACTAAGGATACACTAGAAAACACACTAACAGTTTAATAATATGCCTAGTTTTTGAATGTTGAGTATGGTGATCTATAAAAATTAGAATAAAGCGATCTATATACTATAATAAATTATGTAGATTACCCATAAAATTAGTCATAAAATTAAAAAATGGTATGCGTGGATTAAAAAGTCATAGTTACTATAATAAACATAGTGGTTAACTGATCTATTAATTAATAAATGTAAATGATATATATACCATGGTGCATATGATAAAGCAATGATGTTTATGCAATTGTGCTAATGATGATTATCATCAGTCTATGTTTATAAAATAAAAAAAATGATAATAAAACAAAGTTAAGGTGTGGATAAATTAATTTTTATATAATTTTACTCAATACATGATATAGTGATACATGGATACACAATTAATAATATAGTGATAACAATGTGTATTCTAAAAATGACAAACACGAATATAAAAATATAGGATGGTAATAATTCCAAAAAGTTTTAATTCCTAGCCATGTATTTATCCATTACCTTTTTTTTCAATTTTAGAATGGAAATTATAAATTATAATAATAATCAGTCTTAAAACATTGGATCGATTATAATATACATATTAGTGATCTTGTTTAACTCGGTTTGATAAATCGCTCTAAATGGGCATAGAGCTTGTATCTTATGACTAATAACAAGTGGACCGATAATATATGTTAGTCTAATATCTTATGTCTTATTATGTAAATAATAATAATGGTTATGATTCTTATACTGGAATATATATAAGCTATAAGAATATTTATATCATAATAGGGTTTGGGTAAATCATGTGAGACATATATAGTTGAAGTGTAATCCTTTGTTATATCATGTTAAGCTTTATGATTTAGGATCACTTTTCATATATATCATGGGAAAAAAAGAACATTATGTGGATATAGTAATATAAAAAGTAATGTATTTATAAATTAATAATGGTATGATTAATTTTAATATAGGTATACATGTGCCTATTAGCATATACATGTACATAGGGGTGTGTACTTATGGTTATAGTTCCATAGATGGTTATAAACTATATTATAGATTTCTGTGTAATATAATCTTATAGATACAATCATACAACCTTCTAAGAGTATAAAAAATATTAGAATGGAGTATTATATGTTCTTTGCTATGTCTAGTTGCTTGAATAAAAGCTTATGTTTCCATGGATTTATGACTACTTTATTATGATTGATTATGATAATTAGTAATTATGTTTTATAAAACTATGATACGATAATATGGATTATCATAACATGTATTATTTTTTCAATTTACTTATAGTAATTAAAAATTAAAAATTAAAAATGAATTTTACCTAGGTGGTATAAACTATAGTCATTATTTCTATTATGGGATAGATAATAATGTGAGATTCATTCATATGTTTGATGAAATAAAAATATGTGTTTTTATTATTTCTATGCTTAACATGTTATGTGAAATGATTTATAGTATATTGTAATTTATATTAATATATTAGTTATATTAAGATAACCAAATCTCATATTGTTGATAATGAGTAAGTAGTGAGATGGACTTCACTAGCTTACTAGCATCAAAATGCAAGATGAAGTTAATCTAATCAAGTGGTGTATATGAAGTTTGATTGATCCTTAGATCATTAAATTATTGAAAACTTTTGCCAAAGTAATGTTTAGTGAGATATTGTCATGTCATGAGTATAATTTACATGTTTTTGAGATATCTTAAGTAGAATGGGTTTCTATGATATGGATGTTTAGTTTTAGCAATCATATAGTACATAGGTACTAGCTTGTCTCTATAAATTTCTGTACCATCACTATCCACTTATATATGAAGGGAGGGCCATTCCTTTATGGGATAGTTGTGAGGGATCATTGGTATATGGTTGGTTTATAAAAATGCGTAGATAATGCTCTCCTACCCCATAGTAGTACTAATTTTTTTATGACATTTGATATTGCCACAGATACCAGAGTCTAAAAAACTATGCTTGGGGGAGCCATGTATCTTATATATGTACATTTCATTGTATTATGTTTATTATTGAAACATTATCATGATGAGCTATAATTACTTATTTATTCTACACTATAAGCATGTATTAGTTGTGGCTAGTTAATTGTAATTACTTCTATATTTGTATTATGATGTTTTTCTTATGATGATAGTGGTCAATAATGTATGATGTAGTATACTTCATTTATAGTTATCAAACTTATAGTATTTTATATGATCACTATTTAGATGATTATGGTGTAATCTATTAATAGTATATGTTTTTTTTTTTAAATCACATATTTATAGGTAAATCTTAGTGGGGATGTTATAGTGTATAGCTTTAAATGTTTGGATTAATTTTAAAATCTTAACCAATTCTTGAGGATTTTGAGAAATTCAATTCCAAAAATTAGATAATATTTTATAATGTATAAGAACCACCCCATTAATTTCATAAGGATTAAAAAACCTTTGTATTCATGATTATATTGATTAAAATTTTATAAATTAGGTATTTCAACGTAATCATTTGTTTGTACATATTCATTGATAATTCATCAAACATTGAGGGAGTAGAATAAACATAAATTTGAATTACATTAACCATTTTGGATAAAAACAAAGGAATATTATTATGATCAATATGTGCACCACTTATTCTAACACTTCACCTTAGAGGGGAACTAGCCTTCTATGATGGCAAAGAATGAAATTATGCAAGTATACAAAAGACGAGGGAAACTTTGTAAATTTTTAGTTCCTTTTGTGTGAGAAAATAAAAAATTAGAATTGAAACCATAATTAAAAGTGAATACCCTAAAAATAAGGAAGGGACCCTAAGGGAAACCTAGGTTTTGATGTTCTTATTGTAATATATGGGTTTACTAATATATTGTACCTTTTATTGGATTTATTAATCTTAATAATCATAAATTTTTTAAATAGTTCAAATTGTATGATGTGGTACAATTAAGCACAAATATGAATAATAAAAGAAGAAACTTATTTGACACTTACACTTGATAATTATGGAAAACACTAAGAGTATTAATATACTTAGAGTTTTACTGAACTATGTATGTCTAAGATTGAATGCAGATGGAACGCCATGAAAATAGACTATGAGTTACTCAAATAAGGAATTGTACATGTCAAACATAACCATAAATTTGGGGTCAGAATGGATTGATGTTAGTGACTAAATTTAATGGTTTTTTAAATCTATATATATATATATATATATATATATATATATATATATATATATATATATATAGTTATAGAATTAAAAAACCATTAAATTTAGTCAGTAACATCAATCCATTCTGACCCCAAATTTATGGTTATGTTTGACATGTACAATTCCTTATTTAGAGATATGATAGTTTATTATTATATATCACCTGAGTCTTGTACACTTGGAAAACTTAGACCTTGGTTGTTCCTATTAATTCTTTATATTTTTGACTTCCACAAGTTTCACATCTACACTATCTTTGTGTCCCTTGGCCTATATCTCTTAGTCTAAGTAGTCTTATGTTTATAAATCAGGTCTTCTATCTTTCCTATAATGCTTAAAATATGATTATATTCCATCTATATAAGATATAAACCTATACATTCTTCCTACTCCCTAGATACTAACATATGTGATAGACAGTAGCATCGACATTACTATCTTATCATGACACAAGTGTTCAATGCCCTAAAGTCATTAATTTTATAAATAAAATGTATCTTAATAGTTAGCCTAAGTGATTTAATACAATTTATTACTCCGAAGGGATTGATATAAATACTATAACAATCCTTATTCATGCCTTATCTAAAAGACCTAGTAAAAGACCAAAGAGACAAAACAACTTAGCAAAATCACTCTATCAAGAATTCGATTGAACAAAGCTTCCTTATTTCCATACTAGTCATATGTATAACACATATATAGGTATGAAATAATCAAGGAGTATCCTAATTGCCCAATTTGCAAAGTTACAAGCTAGATGATTATTGTTATTACTTTGCACATATTTCATGATTCACACACAAATAAACATGTAGGTGAGAACTACATGAGTCTGAGGCCCTATTTTAGAGTATTGGATATGTATGCAATGCTCTCTAAAAATTAGGTCTTTAGAGTGAGCTCAACACCATGTTCCCACTGACTCATTTTTACCCAAGGTCACTATAAATATGAAAAGCTAGGGTTTTGTCATTTTATGAGTGAAATCCTATAACCCAGATCTGAATGCACCATAACAAAGGTGAATTAAAATTATTATCATATAGGTGGTTGCATCCTATTTTATTAGATATTTTGTATAACACATTATCATTAAACTCAAACAATAGGATCGACATAACTCTTCCAGGTTGATGTTATTTTGTAGAGAGACATAAGTGTCAAATCCAAAATCTAACAATTTTTATAGAATATCCTTCCAACCTATATTCTACCTATACTAGATCCAAAACTAAATTAGCATCATAACAAGCTAACTACAACACTTCCTTTTCATTTCTATATCTATCATACTTGTACTTTCTATATTTACATTACTTTAGCATAATAAATTTAATGTACACTTATATCTAAGTTTAACTCTTACAGATCTAATTATCAATCATTAAATTTATATATACCCATTTAATAGTAACCTAAGACTAACTCCAAACAAATTTAGTTTGAATTTTATGGTTAAAAATTTGGAATTATATTTTATCCTTAGTAGAAGCCTTGTTTCCCCATTAAAAGAAAGGACATTACATAATCAAAAATATGAATCATTTACCCATTTATATAATGATGTAAATAAATATGATTCTTTCATAATTAATCATTTAAATAAACTTAAAATATATCCCTCCAAATTCAAAAGCTTTATCCCTCATACAAAGTATGGAGATAACTTACCTAAGGATCATTATAAACATAAATGTGGTATCCCTATTCTCTATATGACCTGTTCACAAATGTTACTTAACATGGGGTCAATTCAAGGTCCACATCCTATCCAAGAATATCAAAGTTAAAAACACAAAAATAATCCATAGCAACAAGATTTAATAATTACCTTATATATGGGTGGTGCTTATTTTTGGCATAGCCATATTGATCTTGGACAAGTGAAAACTACTTGTAATGTAAGATGCTTACAACAAACTAGTTTCAATATAAAAAAATTATAAAACAAAGGAGGTTAGAAATAATCCTTGAGATACATAACAATACTAATTTCTTGTGGTTATAAGGTAATTCAAAAATGGGTTTTGATTATGCCTACCACATATCCTTATGCATTTACATTAATAATTCTTTGGCTATACCAAATGAAAGAAAAAATTGATCCAAATCAACAAGGTATTTCCTTTCCTCATGAAGAAAACTTAATACATATTTAAAATGATAGCATTACTTCTTCTAATACACATGTAAAATGTGAGGAGGAACATGTTATGTACCTTTTCAACCTATCCAATTATGATGAAAATAATGTAAAAGATCCAACTTAAAGTTTTAAGGTTCATAGTGAGGAGAGATATATGATGATCCATTCGATGACATCATATGATGATATTTTATCTTCAAATATTCTAATAGAAATAACAAAAAAATAAAAAATATCCAAAAATCTAAAAATATTTTTGGTACTTACATGTTTTATTGGCTCCTTGACATCTATGTGTTAGTTCTATGATAATGGATGGCATACTTAGTTAATCCTACATATACATATGTCTCCTAATTTTACTTAAGTGTGATACATACATAAATAGACACATGATACACTCCTATTTGAAATGTTGGGCCTTGCCTATACTCATGTCATATGGACATTGGGAGCATTTGGTTCTTTTATCTTGATACACATAGGTTATATGATTCGATGATTACTCTACATTATCATGTTTGAGATTACATATGTACTTACAAAAGGTACTTGATATATTATACATTTGACATACTTTTACTAACACATTTGATATATGGGATACTATGACATGTTTATGATGGTTGTTTATATTTTAATTTATGCACTTCCTTAAGTGTCTTGCCTTGTTATTGTATTCATTGTTCAAGAATTTGAATATGTTGCTTTGTTTACATCCCCCATGACCATGTATGCTTTCATAGACATTTTCATATGTCATTTCTTGTTATATGGACATTTAAATATGTCATTATTGATTTTATAGACATTTGAATAAGTTATATCCATTTGATTGTGTGAAATTTGAACATGCCCCTTATTTGTAGTCTCCTTGGACCATTACCTTTTGACGTGATTTTGAGTTCTATTATTATTATTATTATTATTATTATTATTATTATTATTATTATTATTATTATTATTATTATTATTATTATTATTTAGACATTTCCATGATATTTATCATGATCTTAGGCTTATATGTGATTGCATTTGTTCTATGCACTTCAATGATATATCTGTTGAGATATGCTCCTTCTATATAATACATGGTTACATTCAAATATTATATAGTTGTTTTATCATTTTGAGGTGAGGTAACTACCAATTCTTATATTTACATCACCTCAAAGTGGAGGTATATTAGTGGGGGAATGTCATAGAGACATTTTTTCCACACTTGGCACAATTTATAAATTCAGTGGGAGTATGATTTGAAAGCATGTTCTCTACACTCATTCAGTATATGGTAATAATGTTAGTTCTCAGATTTATTATGGGAATGTCTTATGGGCATGGATTTTAAACATTAAAAATAATCAAATTCAATGGGGGTATGCATTGGAATCATGTTCACCACACCTATTCAGTATCCATCATCTCTAGTTTATAGTGGGAACATATTTTGGAAACATGTCCTCTACTTGGTATTTATATCAGTTTTCATATTTAGCCATTTATATTGGAGGCATGATTTTAAATCATGTTATCCATATTTAAATAATTGTTTTAATTGGATAAAGTACATAGTTATATGATTTAGATTAACAATTGTGGAAAAATTATATATAATGGTACTGTTGATATACATAGTTTCAATATGAGACATATCTAAGATACATATGATTTGAAACATGTGCCTAATATTGTAAAATCTAAATTAGTTTTAGATTAAAAAAAAAATTTATGTATTGTTACCATATCTTAGACTTTTTTGTACTGATACCCCATGGACTTTTATTGAGCCAATCTACTTCAATAGTTGGTTCACATGTTGGTATGGTTGACGTGATTAAATCACTCCATCTTTCCAAATTTTTAAGGTGGAATTGATCATCTAGCCTCACCAAGTTATAATTTTCATGGGGTTACATGATTAAGCTAATCTCAAGTACCATATGGAAACTCAATTTAATATAACGTTAGGGTCACATGCCTTCCAATCTCTCTCTCTCTCTCTCTCTCTCTCTCTCTCTCTATATATATATATATATATATATATATATATATATATATATATATATATATATGCACTTATCATTGATGTAATTATCTTATTTGATGTAACATCTAGAGATATATAAGTATCAAATCTAAAATATGATGATTGTTCTATAATCTCTTTCCATCATAATTTTTACCTATTTTAGATCTATTATTGCATTAACATCAAAATAAATAAGGTACATCATTTCTTTGTCATTTACATATTTACCATAGTTGTACTTTTTATATTTATACTATCTCAACATAATAAATTTAATATATGCTTATATCTAAGTTTAGCATCTAATTGGCCTACTATAGATCTGATTATCACCTTTGTACAATTTCATTTCTATATACCCCTTTAATAGTAATCTAAGGCTAACTCCAAAAAAATTTAGATTGCATTTTAAGGTTAAACAATATATTTCTAGTTTATTTTGGTACATGTTATTGTGCCTAATTATCTTTTATATCTATGTGAAATATTGAAGTATAACTTTACCTATAATACATAGAATGCTAACTCTTGTTAAAACTTTATCTCCACTTTAAAAGACTAGATTTTGGTCTACAAAAGGGGGAAGAAGGTGGGATGAGCTAACCTCAACCACTCTCCATGAATGGTTGAGTGCTTCCTACATATCCAATACACTGAAGAGGGAATTCAAATTGTATGTAGTTTTATCCATTATGTGAATGTGTGTAATATTTATCATTGGATTTGAAAATTGATTATTGATTAACATGGAGCAAGACCATAAAATTCAATTCAACCAAAATTTTAGAGGTGTCTAAGTTTGTCAGTTTTGTTTATAAGGTAAGAATATTGATATAATGATCTAATAATGTTTGAGTATGATAACTAACTAGTTTGGTACATTCTCTGAATTTTTTTTAGGTGACTAATATAAAAATGGGAAGGTTAGAAGCATGGAAAGAATGTAATTATGAGAGAAGTGTGAATGGGAAGCATATGTACACATAAAATTCATGTAAGGTAAGGGCATGTAAAAATTTATAATTTTAAGTATCTAATCTCATATTTTAGTGTGTATAATAGGTTACATGATACATGGATGTATAGAAGCAAGACATTCCTATAGGTAGAGGTCATGTTAATGTTAGGGAATCTTATTCCATAGGTTACATTTATACAATTTATATATATCTATGTATTTCCATTTTCCATGTTCAAATATATTAATCTCTTAAATATGTTTTGTTATTACTCATACCCTTCATAGTGCTACATTTCATTGATATGTTAATTTTATGTTGTGGCATTTACATACATTGAAATTATAGACTAGTTGACTTTTTATATGCTTAATTATTGTTGTTTCCTTTCATAATAGACTAAAGATTAATTTTCTAGTATTTTTTACCCCTAGACTTATGTGTGCTATATTTTATTTCCTATTATATACAACCCTTTGCCTTGTATGTCATAGTGAGTATTATTGCATGTGCTACATTATGTGCATCATGTCCATGACATTATATGATTTTAGTGATTGTCTACTAAGTTTATTGAATTTATGGTGTCATAATCCACATCATCAAATTTAAATTTTGTGTGTGATGCCAAGATTCATATCGATCACCTTTGTTTCATTATCTTATTTAGTTCTGAAATAGGTGATAATTGTTATTACATGATTCCTTATTATATCTATCTTGACATGAAGATTTTATTCCTTAAATTTCATGTATCATATGTGATTTGATGATATATTCATACTATGATGACATATTATTTATATGTTGGCATGGTTCTACATGATTACATATTTTACATAACATGATATAGTTAACTATTTTCCTTTTTAGATGAGTAAACCATAGGCTATATATCTCATCTTAAAATTGGGGTGCATTAGTGGGCTTGTCATTGAGACATAAACCTCAATGATATAAAAAATCATATTTTGGTACAATTTTTAGGATTTAGATATTTCAAATTAGTTCACATCATCTATTGATTATGAAATGGGGCATATGTTTTCAAAAAAATTGGGTTTATGTCATGCATATGTATTTATGTTTTAGAAACAAAAATTAGAAGATTTTAGATATTTACAAATTCACATACATTTCTGGGTATATGCCATACACATGCACTCATTTCATAGGAATGTGATTTATATTTTGTCAAGTTTTGGGCAAAATAACATATAGATGCATAGCATTTTATATCATATCAACATGAATCATATTATAAGGAATAACTCTTGTTCATGCATACACACTATTAAAATTTTGTATTTTTAAACATATTTGATGGTACCTACAAGTGAGAAACTTTGAACCTATGAATTTGTGTGCAATGGTTTCATTCATATATTTTGAGTTAATTTATTTGAGGATTCAACAATGCTTAATTCCCTCAAAAATACTAAAAGTAAGTCCATATGTAGTTCCCATCTTAACATATTGGGATAAAATATTAGTTACATGAGTAGTGTGGTTGAGGATTTGATGAGGCATAATGAACAAGGCCTTACTCCATTTAAATGAGAGTTGGGACATTTCACTTCCCAACCCATGGCCTTGAAATAGTAAATACATATAGGGAATAATCACTCCAAATCTCTCCAAGTAATTCAACAAGGAATCATAGTTATCTAATGCTTCAACAAGGAAGTATCATCTCCAAAGCCATGATATAGGGAAACATGGTTCACCCACTTATAAATGTATTAATTCCTTTCTATTTTATGTTTCTAAGGTTTCAATTTCATTTAATATTTGATATTTATACATGGCATTGATTGTTTCATGTTAATTGTTGGTTGAATGGAGTAACTTTGATGTTCAAATCCTTCTCCAAAAGATAAAGTGTGTTCTACAATCTCAACTACATTTCATTCCTTTTACTCTATCATTGTGTCTTAAATAAATGTTAGATTAAATGGGGAGAATTTATAAAAAATAAAATATGGTATTAGATACTTGTAAATATAAATTTGGACCTACCTTCACATTACATGAATTTTTACAACACATGGATCTTATTTGTCATTATTTTACATCTACATGATTTTCATGGCTCTAACCTTCTTGATTTATTATCATTAATCTATAGGAATGCACTATTTTTTGTCTAACCTAAATAAAATTATCTCTAGATCATTTGATCATTTTTCATTCATTATAAATATAATTATAAAACTTAGACATTTATATTCAAACTCATCCTACACCAGACAATGGTAACTTTTCAAATTCAAATTCTTCCTATGGGTCAACATGTATATTTTGCATGTACGTGGCATGATAAATATCCAAATTAGTCCCATATAAATAAAAATTAGGTCTAATCCTATTATTCATATGGAAATAACTTATCAAGCATACTCAAACACTTTTAAATCTAGAAGGACTACCCTATTCCTTCAATTCATTCATTAGTCATAAGGAGCAAGTTGTAGCCACATCTGAAGCACCTCAAATCCAAGCGCAATTTTTCATTTTACAAGTATTAAAATCTATATTATAGGTTGCACTCCTTAAAATATCATTATTACATACATCTAACAGGGAGAACTACATGTAGTTTAACATCCATCTTTGAAGTATTAGACATATAGTAAAAACTCAACCATTCATTGGGAGTGGGTTTGGGTCAAATCAACCCACCTTATTTTAGATTTTATAGACTAGAAACCTAATGTCAAAAGTGATCCTAGGGTTTCAAATATAAAGAGAGAGATTTTTTGGGATTATGTGCAAAATCAACTTTTGATCTGTAAACTAGGTGGATATTCCAAATGATCTTCTCCAACATGGATACTAAAAATTATCTAATTAACAATTGTATTTATGATTGTTGTATATGTTAGACATGACAAAATAGAAATGTAAAAGTAAAAATAAATGAAATGTAAAGCTTACTATATAAGACAATTAAGCAAAGGAATGAATGAGTAAAGCACAGAATAAACACACAAATTTATCCTAGAGAACCCAAGGTGGAAAAAACTCTAGTGAGGCAAATTTATCTCCCATTCCACTATGTTCTATAATAAGTATACAATCTTACTACCAAAAATGGCCTTTATAGATAAAATATGTAATACTCCTCTATCCAACACTCATATATAAATGATATGTAATTTTAAGACACTTATATACACTTTCAACACTTGAGCCAATAATTTATAAATAACAAAAATAAGAAATTGAAAATTAGGACTCAAATTCACCAATGAAATGATGTGAATCCCATTTCCATTCATAACTATTATTACTATTTTTCTCTAATTGTTAGGGCCTATATCTATGCTCTTCTATCCTTAAAATCCCCTAAGAAACTGTAATGAACCACCAAGAAGATAAATCATAAAAAGTTGTTTCAAATTCAAGTGGTCTTGTCTAGCTCCAAAGATGAATAGTCAATAGTCAAATAGTCACTCCCAAGAACATTAGAAGCTAGAGTCCTTTAACTTTAATAGGTCCCAATATTTGTATACAACCTATAAATTGAGTGTTATATTTTTAAATTATCTATCTTTTTGAGAGGAATTCAAATATGGAATCATAATATAATCTTAATACAAATAGAAAATTATAATAGAAATAAGTATTTTCAAAGAGATTGCAACTTATCAACTCATCACCTTGAATATGTCCATATCACCCTCATATTAATTTTTCTTAGAATTATGGTTGGTATTGATGTTTTGAGTGTATTAAATGTCTCAAAATAGTTTCTTAATAATAAAAGATACATATAATTAGGCATAGTGGAAACTTAGTACACATCACTAGCATATTAGGATCCAAATTTAGATCATACCTCCCCAATTTGAGGTTTTTAAGTCCCTAAAATATTAATAACTTCTATAGTGAGGAAATTTCCTTCCCCACTTCTTGACCCTCTCTTGAAATCAGAGACGTATATGATGAAATAAATTATCAACCTTGTGAACTGTTGAGTCCACACTTTCATGCTTCTTTTATGGCTCACTTCTTTGCCAAGGAAGAGCCTATCTGAAAGTGAACATCCCAATGACAACTTCACCTCATTCTCTTTTTAGTATCCCTAATATGATTATCCTTACATTCTTGTTTATCTTTTAAAATATGGAAAGAAAACATCCCACTAGTGTTAAGAACTGGTAACCTTGAGTGAAACTCACCAAAGAGAGCTTAGATTTACCTTCATAGGAGTGAATGGTGTATCATTTCCCATCCTTAGCCATATGATATTGATTAAACCTCTTCCTAAAAATAGCATATCTAACATACATATAGGGGTTACCAAAAACCATTTCATAAATGTTAAAAGCTACAATATCTACAAAAACTTCATCATTGAAATGTTCATTTATTACAAACTTGACTTTGCATTGTTTAGATACACTTATCTCTACTTAAGTTTTCAACCATCCTAGTGCATAAGGATTATGATGACTATACACTTACAACCCAAGTGTTTATACAAACTCTTCACTAATTAAATTTTATTGAGAGCATGAATAAAAAAGATCATCAACTTTGACCATTTTAATTTGAACTTTGACATGGAATAATATAGAAGGTTTAGCTTTTTCTAGAAGATGATGACTATCCAAACATGCTTTTATCTACATAGAGGTACAACACAACTTATCATCCATGTCTATATAATGAATATCTTCACCTTGAAGTGATGTCATGGCCTTTTTCTTCTTATTATTATTTTGAAATGCATGTAATTAGGGATGTAACTTACCACACTTATCCTCAAAATAGCTATCAACATCACAA
Source organism: Torreya grandis (assembly GCA_037957365.1). NCBI lineage: Eukaryota > Viridiplantae > Streptophyta > Pinopsida > Cupressales > Taxaceae > Torreya > Torreya grandis. Next base: position 287,389 of record JARHVA010004163.1, on the reverse strand, counting down.
TTCCCATAATATTGGTGAGTATTCTTCTTAGAAACAATAGAAGTAGAATTGAACCCACATTTATTCTTTGGAACCTCAAAATATTTTGAAGAGGAAGATGAACCTTTATTTTCATCTATCTCAAGATAGTGGGATTGAGAACAAGCTTCATTTATGTCCTTTGGATTAACAAGTAGAATGATCCTCTTTAACTGACTATGCATCCCTCCAACATACTTCATCAGCGTATCATGAACGAATGTATCTTCTCCCATTTGGATTACCTTTTTTCAAAACTCACTTATTTATACCTACACACTTTGGTCTTCTTGTTGCCTCAAATATTGCCATTCAATAGATCCTTCATCTTCATAACAAAAACTATTAAATTGCTTCTTAATAAAAAAATTAAATTAATCCCATTTACTAATTTATGGTAGCTTATTAACCACCAAATAATTAAGATACATCTCAAACTAAGTTAGAGAATGAATAACCAACTTCAACCTTGCAAAAGATTTTTTTGCACTTCACTCATTTGATTTAAATTAAAGTATACTTCTAGTTGGGATAACTAAGGATCAATCTTATCTTCATTTACCTAAAATTCATATGGATGAATGTAAATATTAACATTTACTTTGAATGGAGGTGGGACTTGGATGGATTGGGGATTTTGTTTCTCATGGTTTGAAGTGTTATGCTCCTCACTTGCTTTGGAAGTATCCATGGAAACTCCCATCTTTTCCATGACCACTTTCATAATTTTTCCAAGCCCATTCATGGATTGAGATATACTTGGAACATCCTCTTATAATTTATAGAATCTTCATCATTTTTAGATATCCTCTCATCTGCAAAAGCCATACTTCTCAAATCTCTCTTCCATTTTCTTGTAGATATCTCTTGTTGTAAAGAAACCAAATCACATTTTTTCTAAAGTAATTTATCCTCTTATAATGGGTATATATCTATAAAATGCTAAACAAACAAACCACATAATATATGGAACGTTAACTTAAGTTGATACCAATATAATCTATAAACTGTGTGGATATTCCAAACTAAGAACACATATAATAAAAAATTAGCTGATTAACAATTAGATTTATGTCTATTGTATGATGTTAAACATGCCAAAATAAAAATGTACAAGTAGAGAAAATGAAATGTAAAACTTATTACATAAGACTATGAAGCAAAGGGATACATGAGAAAAACACACAATAGATACATAGATTTATCCTACAGAACCGAAGGTGGGAAAACATCTAGTAGGTAAGGAAACTTGATCTCCCCATCTATTATGTTTGATCACAAGTATACAAGTTTACTACCAACAATGGCCTTTACAGACATAATATTTACTACTCTTTTATCCAATACTCATATATAAAAGGTCTACACTTTCAAGACACTTATTTGTACTCTCAACACTTGATCTAATCGTCTACAACTAATATAAATAAGAAACTAAGAACGAAGACTCAAACTCACCAAATAAATGATGTGAATCCTAATTCCCTTTATCTTCCTTCTTATTATTGTTCTCTGATTGCTTGGACATGTATTTATGCTCTTCCATCCTTAGAATCCCCCATGAAACTAAAATGAACCACCAAGAATATAAAATATAAAAAAATGCTTCAAATTCATGTGGTCTTAGCTAGATCTAGAAATCAGTAGTCCTAGCTCTGGAGATGAACAGTCAAAAGTAAAATAGTTGCCCCTGAGAATGTTAGGAGCTAGAGTCCTTTGAATTATGAAGATCATAACTTTTGCATATCATCTCTAAATTGAGTTCCCTTTTTATTTAACTTGGATATTAATTACAGAAGAATTCAAATATGTAATTAGATTATAATTTTAATATAATTAATATATTGTTTTATCCCGTACAACAAAAACTATTATTTGTTAAGATCTTGTAACTTACTAACTCATCACCATGAAGATGTCTAGATCACCCTCATATTGATTTTCCTTAGAAGCATCATTGCTATTGATGTTTTAAGTGTATTAAATGTCTCAAAATAGTGTCTTAAGAATATAATTTACATCTAATTGGACATAGTGGAAACTTATTGCACATGACTCGCATACTAAGATCCAAATTTGGATCAAGTTTTAAAGATTGTACATAGAGATAGAAGCTAAATAGGCAAAAATCTTATACTTACAGAGAATTAAAATCTAAATAGATGAAACCATCAACCTTAGTCTTTAGCATAAAAATTACAAACTAGAAGTTGACATTTTTGTCTAAGCACATTCAAAAATATAATACGTGATATAAATAACTCACAGTTAGTTTTCCACACTCATCATTTGCATTTAATTTTAAACTTATACAAAATAATAAAATTCTAAATATCTTAACCTTTTTAGTACTTTTCATTCATAATAAAAACATTTGTCAAATCAATTTATACCTTTTATATTCAAATTAATGCTTTATTCTAACATAACATACAATTTAAATTAATTCACATGTTTACCTATTACTTAATTCATTAATTAAAAATAATAATTTAAATATTAATAGGACATTTCTTATATCTTAAACCCATTTCAAGGATTTCACATTGATTTTACACTTCCTATATTTTTTTCCATATGGAGGCATACTACCCTTTGTTAAAATGAAAGACGACAACATTAATAAAATTTTATATACCTTTAAAATGATATAAGTAGGATAAACGCAACCACCTCTACAGAAAACACAAATCAGCCAATAGTGATGTTTTAAGATAAAAGTAAGATAAACACAACCAGACGATCTTCTAAAAGTTTTCTGAATCTATGGTCAGAATGGCTCCACGCTGGCAATCTATGTTGGTCCATTCAAGCAATGAGAAACAAAGGAGCCCAGCCCTCGACAGCAATTCCATAAATTCGTTATTTCACATCAGGGTTTCCGGCAAGGTTTAATCGCAGGAGTTTTATTCAGACAAATTAATTGGAAGGTAAATCGGTATCCTCCGTAAGCGCAAATTTACAGACAAAAATGGGGGGATCTGCAAAAGCTGCGAAGTGTTCGAAGGAGACCAACAAGCCCAGGCAAACGCGCCACGATAAATCCATTTCGCTCGGTCAACTGCGAACATGCGGTAAAACCACAATAAAACCAGCATTCGTCAATTCCAAGGTAAGATATGCCTCATTCATTTCTTTAAATTCAATTTCTTCAATAATTTTCATTTTCTTTGATTTCCAATCCTGCCGTATTTGACTTTTCCTACCGTGAATCTATTGTTGGATTGCTTTCAGATGGTTGTGGAAGCCATTGTTTCGCTGAAGCAGACCGCGGGTTCCAACCGCCCGGTCATCTCAGATAAGTACGGACTGGCGGGTAATTTCAAACTGGCGGTGAAGAATTTGGAGCGATTGAAGGCCAAAAGAGGAGTCTTCCACAGGGAGCTTGACTCCTGCTGCCTCTGCTTCCTCTGATGCGCCGGTCAAGGGTTCGACACGTGCTGCTGGGAAGTTCAAAGGTTCGACTCCCGCTGCAGCTAAAAAGTTCAAAATTTCGACTCCTGCTGCTTCCTCCAGAAATTCTCCGCGATTCGAAGCAGAGAAGCACAAGAACAAGAACAAGAAGGGAGGTGGCAGAAAGCAATTGCAATGCCACCAAGATTTTTGCATTATTTCATTTGTTTACATATTTTTCATTTAGGATTTTGAAAGCTCTGGTTCTATTTTTGATATAGGGTTTTTGAGGGTCTGGTTGACGTCGAATAGAATTTTGAGGCTTCTGCTGTACAGATCAGGCCAATTGAAAAGCAGGTCAGACAGATTTTGACGGGATTTCTCTTTGATTATAAGTTTTGGAGAAGACATAAATTTCTTTTGTTGTGGACCACATATACATTTAATTTGTACTGATTATAAAGTTGTTGATGCCAAATAATGAAGAAGACTTATGGTAACAAGTTTGTAGTGATTTTATGGAGTCTTGTCACAATGATGCTTTTGAAAATTTTTATGCTTGACTGTGTAATCATATTATCTCATGTCATTTATTTGAGAAACTATTATTATAATGATAATTTTTATTTTTTATTTTTTATTTTTTTAAATTGTATTTGATTTTGAAGATTGAAAAGATATTTATTATTGAATTATTATTATAATGTATAAATTAATTAGATTAAGAAAAATATTTATCTTTAATTTTATAATTAACAAAATAATTATCGTAATTAATAATTTTATAATTAACAAAACAATTATTTTAATTAAACCATGATATGATAAATGTTAATAAATTATATTAAATGAAAAAAAATGTTCAAAATATATGTTCAAGAGGAAGTCTATGTTAGCTCTGTGAATTTATTTAATAGGAATGAAACTAAAATAATATTAGTGTCATATATCTTTATTATATTGTAAGAAAATGCAATAATATTTTAATGGAAAGGTAATTTTTTCAAATTATTTTGATGGATTTAAATATAAGTAAAATATTAAATATTATGTTTTTTAATAATTTATAATTTTTTTTATATGAAAATAATTTGAAAAGTAATTTGATAATAAATATTTTATTATATGTATTTTTTAATTAATATTTAATATATATTTCAATTTAATAATAAATATTTTGGTATAAATATTTTGTAAGTGATTTATGATAGATCATAATATTTTATAACATATAATTTGTGTTTAGAAGTTTGAAATAGGTTGGAAAGGATTTTTTTTTTTATCATTCCCAATTTTAATTTAAAGAGGATTTTGGAGGGGCCATTATATTATTATCTCTAGTTTTTACATAAAATTTTAAAAGATATTTTATTGTTAAAAATTTTTTTATTGAAGAAATACACTTAAAACATGAATACTGACACTTTTTATAATAATAAACTTATAGTGTAGTGGTTAGTCCTTATTTTTTTTGGCTTTGTGTTGAAAATTGTTTGTGGATGATTTTGTATTTAAATTTTTAATTGAATTTTAAATATCAAAATAAAATAAAATAATGGATAAATAAAAGTGGATGCTAAAAATAGATATTAACATAAATTTTAAGCAATAGAATATAAAGTTAATAAAAAAATATTATATATACTAAATAAAATAAAACGTATGCCTCAACATAATAAATAAACTAAACTATCCATCAATACCTTAGTGAGAAGACAAATGCACATAAATATGGAAGGATGTATATGACAAACAAAGATTTCATAATGATTATTTATTTTGGGTTCTTCTGTATTTTTAATGGCCATTTAGAGAAACAAAAACTATAATATGATTTATATGCACACAAGTTTTAAATTATAATTGATGTATAATGCATGTGAATGATTTTGATCAAAGTATGTACTACAAAAAAAATATACAAATCATGAAAATCGTAGGTATGATTTATTATTGAAAGATGTGCTGAAATCATACTCTTTATAGAAGCAAGTGGATGACAGATCAAAAGGTAGTGCTAAATGATGAACCTTCAAAATCCTCTTCAATCATCAAAAACCTCTTCAATCAATAAAATTAAGAAGACCCCAATTCAAAAATAATAAATTTATAGACCTTTTTAATTCTCAACTAAAAAGTTTGTAGAATATGCACGCGCACACACGCACGCGCACACACACACATCAATGAATTGTTATTAGTTAGAGATTAGATGCTTTCAAAATAGACATATAAAAAATTATTATAAATAATAATTTTTATTAATTAAAGATTAGATGCTTTCAAAATAGACATATAACAAATTATTATTATTAATCAGAGATTTGATTTGAAGATATCAAATCTTCATATAATAATAGTCTTATATATATAATTCGAAGATTTCATTCTTTCAAAATAATAGTTATAAAAATTTGTAAAATTTACCACTATGGTACACACACGTGTGTGTGTGTGTGTGCACATGCGCGTGCATACATATATACATATTAAGTAAAAATAAAAATATGCTACAAAAAATAAAAATAATAATGTAAATAATGTAGCATTAGATTATGCATTTTATAAAATAAAATCTTAATTGGAAAGCGCAACAAATGCCCAAGAACAACAAGGTATTTAGGAGAGAATCTAGAAATGAATGAAGCAGATTGGATGAGGTCAATTAATTATTTTACAACAGGCCAACAATTTTAGTGGTAGAAAATATGGTTTGAAAAGTTTTAGAAAGAATATTTGTCAATAACATTAAGGTAATATTTTATTTTTTATATATGAAACTTTAAAGGAACTTTCACAATTATTTAAATAATATATTTTAAAAAAAATAAAAATTATTGGTTCAATTAACATTACATTAATTGAAAACTGACTCTTTAAATTGTGCCTTAGCAAGAACTAATAACATGATATAAAATAAGATATACTTACTAAGTTATACTACAAACATTTACACACTTTGAAAACATGGTATAATAAAATCACATTTAATATATCTATCAAATAAAAAAATGTTTATGGATAATAAAAATTAAAATAATTTTTATAATCAATAGTTAGACTTTACATAATATAAATTTAAATATAACATTAAGAAGAGCCATACAAATAATCATAATTTTGGTAAGAACATTAACATTTGAAATTATAATTTCATAATTTTATAGAGGAACTAGGATTTAGAAAATAAAAAAAGGAATTTAGGGTTATAATATAAGAGTATGTCATGAAATATATCATATTTAACAATTAGATAAATTGATATTTGACATCACAATATGAAACCAGATCTTGTGTTAGAAGGATAAACAGTGTTAAGATAATGCAGGTTCATCATATATATTTATTATCAAATAGATTTTAAGTAAATTTGAAAATTAATATTTAAAAAAAATTAATCAAGTTTATATAAATGAAAAAAATAAAAATAAAAATTGATTTAATTGATTTTTTAAAACCAGAGAAATCAAGATAAGAGTTGAGTAAAAAAATTTTGAATAAAAAAAAATCATTATTTTATGGTAAAATAACAAGAACTCTTAAAACTCAAGGAACTTCCAACAGTTGCAGAAATGTAGAGTCACGATAATGCCACGCTTGAAATCCGTGATTGTTCAATTCCATTGCATAATATGGTAAAAATATATCCACATAAAAAGGAAGAGTTCGAAGGTAACAGACGAGGATGCCAGAAATTCCCTTCGCTGAATAACTGCTTAAAACTGGTGAACCATAAATGGGGGGATCTGCCAAAGCTGCGAGGAGTTCGAGGGAGACCAACAAGCCCAGGCAAACGCTATTAAGTTATTAAAAATAATTATTTTTAATTATGTAATCAATAAAGTAATTATCTTAATTAAATTATGTAATTTGGTAATTAAAAAATTAATTATTTTAATTTAATTATGATAAGATAAAAGTTAATAAATTATATTAGATAAAAATAAAATTTTAATTGAAATAGTTGTAATTTCAGTG
>JARHVA010004163.1:202500-275000 GCA_037957365.1 Torreya grandis | reverse complement strand
CTTTAGCGATAAGATAAATTCAAACTATGCATGAATACTTTAGTGAGAAGATAAATGCACAAGAATATGGAAGGATCTACATAAAAAACAAAGATTTCAGAATGATTATTTAAGTTGGGTATTTTTTTATTTTTAATGCATCATTTAAATTTGATCAAATGCACATAATTATAAAATTTAATATAAGTTATATGAATATGAGTTTTAATAGGCAATGAATGTATTATGTATGTGAATGATTTTGATCACTGGTATGATGATGCATATGAGCATAGGTATGCACTACAAATAAATTGCATAGATGAAAAAAAATTGTAAGTACGATTGCCTATTGAGAAATGTGACATAATCATATTCTTTATAAAATAAAGTGCATCACAGATCAAAAAATAGTGCTAAAGGATGAATCATCAAAAACCTCTTCAATCATCAAAAGCCTCTTCATTTAACAAAATTTAAAAAACCCTGATCCAAAAATATAAATTTTATAAATCTTTTTAATTCTTAATTAAAGAGTTTGTTTTATATACATACCTTTTTAATTCTTAACTAAAGAGTTATATATATATATATATATATATATATATATATATATATATATATTCTTAACTAAAGAGTTTATATATATATATATATATATATATATATATATCAAGAGATTTGATGCTCTCTAAATAAAAATATGTATAAGACTATTATTATTGAGAAATTTGAAAAAAATATCTCTATGGTTATTTATAATATAATGATTAGACACTTTTTTCAATAAAATACTATGTAATAATATATAAGTTAGAGTATACAATTCTATAAAATGCTACAATTCCTTTTTAATAATGTTTATAGTAATATAATTTATGGTTAACAAATGTAATTATAATATCACATTCCTCTCTATTAAATCACTCAATTTTATATATGTGATTATAATTAACATTTATCATATAGTAGCTCTTGAATAACTGCGACCAAGATTTGCATTTCTTACCACTAACTTTATTTGGTTTCTCTACATCACATATTAAACAAGTGAAAACAACCCTCAACCCTCATCCAACAATACCATAAACAACCTTCATATCAATATTAATTTTATTGATAAATTAAAAAAAAATGCACATAAACAAGATGATACCATTATCAGAAAGCATTTGCAACAACAAGAAAATAAGAGTTATTGTGATGGTTGTTTCCCCTATCTTCTTCTTCACCATAATTTGTACAAATTTTTTTATCAAAATACTATGATATTAATCAATAGTTTACATTATAAGTCCTTGATGTAAAATATTTTTGCATTGACTATGTGCAATTTTATGTTGTACGCTTCAAAAGATTAGGGTGGTGAAGTTGGCCCTACTGGAAGAATGACTATTTTTTATATTGATTTAAAATGGAGATATAGGTTGTGTGTGTGTGTGTGTGTGTGTGTGTGTGTGTGTGTGTGTGTGTGTGTGTAGTTTAGCTAGTTTTTTGGAAAATATTAAGAATGACTGACGTTCTTGATTATATGTAGTATCTAGAAATATCTAAAAATAATGTAATAGATTTTTCTAGAGACTTATCTTTTGCACTATTATTATAGCAATGCATGAGCTATCATTCCCCCCTTATTACATTATTTTTATAAATGTACTCCTTGAACATTTAAAATTTCACCTTTCCAAGGGATTTGGTGAGTATATCTACTTTTTGTGCATTTGTCAGGTAGTATTGGAGCTGGATGTGGTGGTTTAAAACTTGCTCTCAAATGTTGTGACATTTGACTTCTATGTGTTTCATTATTTCATGATAAACAAGATTATTTACAAGCTTTAACACACCTTGATTGTCACAATGAATTATGGGTGGCTTCTTTTAAATATAGCCCATATCAGCTAGTATGTGATGTAGCCATATCACCTCATACACATGTCTACGCATGGAACGATACTCTACCTCAATAGATGAGAGAACAACAATAATTTACTTGTTACTGATCCATGAGATTAGTCTAGATCCAAGATAAAATATGTATCCTAATGTTGACTTTCTATCATCAATAGATCTGAGGTAGTTCGAATCTGTATATCCCTACAAAAGGAATTGACTATTCTTCTTGTATTCCAGACCATACTCAAGTATACCTTGGACATATCTCAAAACATGCTTAATGAAACCCATTCACATTTCTTCAGTTCCTACATAAATTTGGAGAGATAAATCACAACAAAACATATATCTCATCTGGTGTCAGTCAAGTAGATGAGACTCCCAATGAGCTATCTGTAAAGAGTTGCATCTACTTGAGGTGAACCCTAGAATTGAGAGAGTTGTAAAACTTTCTCCATCTATGTTGAAAGTGGATTATAATATGCCATTTTGTAGTTTTACAAAAGTGTCTTTGAATATTTTATTTGGGAGATAAAAATGTGATTCGATTTCTATCATATCTCCAAGCCAAGACAATAATGTAGTAGCCCCAAGTTAGTCATCTCAAAGGTTCTTTTAAAGTCACTATTCACAATATCAACCTAATATTTTGAACTTCCAATGATCATAAGATCATCCACATACAAAACAAGAATGACGATATGTGTTCCTACCTTCTTTATGTAAAATTTAGAATCTAAGAGGCTCTAAGTAAAACCATGTTGTAAAAGGTGATCATCTATTTTGGTGTACCATGCTCTAGGAGCTTGTTTCAATCCATAAAGTGATTTGATGAGATGACATACATTTTTAGGATGTTTTTCATCAACAAATCCTTCTAGTTGGGTCATGTATACTTCTTCCTTTAGATCACCATTAAGAAAAGCACTTTTGATGTTCATTTACTGAAGTTACCATCCATTCTATGATGCTAGTGTGAAAACAACTCTGATGGTATTGATCTTTCACAGTGGGTGCAAAGGTCTCTTCATAGTCAATAACCTCTTTTTGAGCATATCCCTTTGCTACAAGTCAGACTTTATGTTTGTTGATGTATCCATCTACCTTGTATTTTGTTTTGAAAACCCATTTTAGCCTATGGGTTTCTTTCCTATAGGCAGATCAACCAATTCCCAAGTTTGATTCTTCATGAGTGACTCATACTCAACATCCATTGTTTTCTTCCATTGTGGTTGATTTAAAGCTTCACAAACATTATCAAGTTTGAAACTATCAACTATTGTACTCATGAGTGTAAAATTTACCTCATGTCTTGTCTGACTCTATGTTTTGACTTTGGATGAAGTATGGGAGTCTCTTCTAATGCCTAGTACCCACTTCGGATGAGACTTCTATTACTATTGTGAATAACTAATTTGCTAATGTGAAGAATTACTTGGTGGATTTTCTAATTCTCCAAGATCAACATACAGATCCCTTTGTAGCTCTTCTTCTTGGTGAGAAGTCTCCTCATCATCTGACTTAGGAAGTAATTGGTGAGAGGTGGTTGGTGTTGATTCACCATTCTACTTTACTGATTCAAAAGTTGACTCATAAAAAACCACATCTCTACTTTCATATATTTTCCTCAACTCAAGATGCTTGAGACAATATGCCTTTGAGGTATTGTTATAGCCTAATATAATCCACAAGAGTGTTTTGGACTCATGTTTCTTTCTCTTTTGAGTTAGTACATGCATATATGTTGTGCATCCAAATACTCATAAATGAGAAATTGATGGATTTTTACCACTCCATACCTCTCCAATCATTTTATCCTTTAGAATCATTGCTGGTGCCCTATTAAGAAGATACATAACTGTGTGGATTTCTTCTACCCAATAGCATTTCTCCAGCTTTGTTGTTGATAGCATGTAGTGAGCCATTTCCATCATGGTATGATTGTGTTACTCAATAATGCCATTCTATTGGGGCATGTTGGGAGAAGTCAATTTCTGTTTAATTCCTTGCTAGTTCAGGAATGCCAAGAATTTATTTGACGTGAATTCCCCCCTTGATCTGAGTGGAGGTGAAGTAAAGGTTGCTCGGTCTCCTTCACAACCTGTTGATAGAAGACCTAGAAATAATGAATGGACTTAATTTTCTTTTTCAATAATAATACTCACATCTTTCAAAAGTATTCATCCATGAACAGTTGGAAGTACTTGTATCCCAAGAATGAAGCAGGTAGTGGGCCATTTAGATATGTATGCACAACCTCCAAACGCTTCTTATCATGAAATGAGATTTCCTTGAATGGATCCCTATGTTGTTTACCTACTAGGCATCTAGGGAAAATGGGCAAGGAATTGGACAACTTGGGAAGTCCATGTACCATCCCTTTAAAACATAGCTGGTATTAAGATTTGGCTGATAAATTACCATAACGGTAATGCTAGATGGTAGTGGATTCTACCATTAAAGAAGATAGAGTTACTGTAGAAAATGAAATATAATCTGAAGCAAATGATTTATCATTCAAAAAATCTTTAGGAATAACTTTACCTTTTTGTGAAATCAGGCAGGTTTTAATGCCATTTTTTACAAGAAATTCCACCTTCACTTGATGATTTAAAAGCTGACTGATAAGAGATTGGATGTCAATCCAAAAACATATAGTACTTTCATAATTGTACATTTTCATGTTCTGAAGGGAATGGTAACTTGACCTATTCGAACTATGACATACTCTTTATCATCAACGATCCTAACCTGATCTCTAGTGGGTTGGTCTATCAGCAAATTGAATAGCTTCTTGTCACCTGTCATTTGCTAGTGGCCCCTGAGTCAATCAACCAAATATTCCTCATGGGTTGCAAGGTTTAGGAGACTAGTACTACATTCTTGTCTTCGTCAGTTGTTACTTCATCAGATTCATCATTTTGTTGGGTAGCGAGATGTCCCTTCTGCTTCCATTGGCAGGGATGTTTTTTCAACTTTTGAGTATCATCTCACCCTAATGTGCTTGGATGACTAGTAGATCCTTTCTTTCAACTATTGTACTAGTAGTTGTCTATCTCATGAACGTTGGTGCAACAAATGTGACACCACCTCTTCAACTTTTGTGATTGATGACAAGATAATTGTTGTTGTTTCTGTGGTGGCTATTCTGGAGGTCCCTTGTGTGATTTTTGACCTTATTGATGCTTTTTTTGAAGATATTTTTCTTGAGACTCATCTTGTGCTAAATTGATGGCCTCTTCCTACTGCAATAGGTTCACAAGCTCTTCGAATGACACTTTCTGTTTAGAGACATTTAGTGTCATGATGAACACTCTAAATTGAGAAGGGAGTACTCGTAAGGTGATCGGGATCAATACTTGGTCATCTACCATTTCACTGAGAGCTAACAACTCTGTTCGTAGCTCTTCTACTCAGCGTAAGAATTCCTCAACTGTTTCGTCAGACTCCATAGTGAGTGTATGATGTTTTGACTATAGATGAAGGATATTCATTTGATTTTTCAACTCATATATACTTACTAATTTATTCTATGCTGTCTTGTCTTGGTCAGCATCCCTAATATGCAACTACACATAATCAGTGACACTTCACATAATCAGCATTAGGACCTTAGCATTAGCCTATTCCTAATTTGTGAGTGCATCGAGATCAGTGGGAACTTGTATAGTTCCTATCACGATGCCCCATAGTCCTTCGAACTGAAGGATTGTATGCATCTTTATTTTCCAAGCAACATAATTTAGCCCTTTAAGTAGTTGGGCATCCGAGAGAAGTAATTTTGGAACAAACATCTTCTATTTTTATAAGGAAAAAAATGTATTTATTTGCTTTTAAAAAAAAAATTGTATGTACCTTGTTCAAGATTTTTGCTCCAGTCTTCTTCCACTAACTCGGCTGACTCCCTCACGTCTCCCCCTGGGTTGCTAAGACTTCGGCTCACCACTTATTGTCTCTTTCCATGGATTCGATCAAGGCACTTCGGCCAAGAAATGAATTAAAGTGGAATATTTACTGTTGATACCCCAAACAAAACGCCTAATTTTGCCAATAGCTATTCCACTTGAGATCGACCAGATGTATGAATTTACCAGTAAGAGACCAATTCTAAAGAACTCTCTAACCGTATGTAAAAAATTGCACCGTTCTTTATTGTGAACTGTGTCACGCATCACGCCGAAGGCCTATAGAAAAGAATGCATGATCTGCAGCATATATCATTCGCCCGTGGCCTTTTCAGACGTTGTATATTCGGGTCCTTTCCACGATGGGGGATGTAGCTACACTATGACAAGTTTTGATACAAGTGAAACCCACTGATAGTCGATGCACACGATGAATTGGTCAGGAAGAACCGAAGGCAAATCCAGGGGAAGGGCTTCTCGATGCCTCACATGGAAAATACAAAAGACTATTTTTTAATAAAATGGTCGATGTCATGGATTACACTGATTCTCATCGACTCACTCCAGGTGTTACTGATTTCCGTACCTCTCTGCAAGCGTCGCTCCACGTCCCAGGTGTTGCTATCACGCTTTCCTGCAGCAACCTCGCGCTTCACCTTGGCGCTTCTTTGACTGCTGGCAGCTCCAATGACTCTTTTCCAGTTGCGCCAGACTTTTTTCCAACAGCTCTAAAAGCTCTGATACCAGATTTTGTTGGAAGAATGACTATATTTTTCATTGATTTAAAATGAAGATACATGTTGTATATATATACAGTTTAGTTAGTTTTCAGGAAAATTCTAAGAACGATCAACATTATTGACTATACGTGGTATCTAGAAATATCTAAAATTAATGTAATAGATTTTTCTAGAGGCTTATCTTTTGCGCTGTTATTCCAGCAGCTCATGAGCTGTCAGGGCAATATAATTTACCTCTATCTATTCACATGGCAAATCAAAACAAGTCATGCCCTCATTTGATATTAAATTGATCGGCCTTAGTATGTGGATCTGTCGATGTACCTTACACAAATAGTTGCCAAAAAAAAATATTATGTTGTAAAGCTCCACTCTAAATGATTACTTACCAACCATTCCCTAAGACTTTGTAAACTCTCCTGGTTTAGTTTATTCACAGTAATAATGATACCACACATGACTTGCTTGCCATGAGACATTGCTCATCAATCCATCCCTTGAACACATAGCCGAAGTTGCCTCCTCCTAATAGACTGCCTAGACAGAAGTTGCTTGTTGCACTCTTGAGGTCATCAGATGAAAATAGATATTATTTTTTAGCAAAAAAAAAAAAAAAAAAAAAAAAAATCTCGATTTAAAAATAACAACTATGATTTTTAGCAATTTGTAGAAACTCTAAGCCCACTTGCTTTTTAACTCTATGAGGTCCATCCAAGCAGTGATAGGGGCCCAACATATCAAGTAAAAACAATACTACAAATAGCAAAGCATTAGATTTTGCATTTTACACAATAAAATCTTAATTGACAAGCACAATGAATGCCCCAGCACGATAACAACAGTTATTATGCTCTCACTATTTACGAGAGAATCTAGATATGAATGAAGTGGATTAGATGAAGTCGATTAATTATTGTGCAAAAGGGTAATAATTTTAATGGTAGTAAATGTGGTTTGAAATTTTTTAGAAAGAATATTTGTCAATAGCATTAAGGTAATATTTTATTATTTTTATATGAAATTTTATAGGAATTTTCAAAATTATTTAAATAATATGTTTTTAAAAAATTTCATTGGTTCAATTAGCATTGTATTAATTGAAAACTGATTTCTTAAGTTCTATTTTGACAAAGACTAATAATATGATATAAAATAAGATACACTTGGTAAACTATACCACGCACATTTACACACTTTGAAAGCATGATATAATAAAATCACATTTAATATTTATATTTTAATAAAAAAATATTTATCCATTTAAAAAATTAATATAATTCCTATTTATAATCAATAGTTAAAGTTTAGAAAATGTGAATTTAAATATAACATTAAGAAGAGCCACACAAGTAATCACAATTTTGGTGAGAACAACAATGTTTGAAATTAGAATTTCATAATTTTGAAGAGAAATTAGGATTTGGAATTAAAAAAAGAATCTAAGGTTGTAATGTAAGAGTATGTACTGAAATAAACCATATTTAACAACTAGATAAATTTATATTTGATTTTATAATATGAAACCAGATCTTGTGTTAGAAGGATAAAGAGTGTTAAAACAATAAAATTAATTTAATTAATTTTTTAAAATTAGAGAAATAAAGACAATAGTTGGGTGTAGAAATTTATTTTGAATATTAAAAGGTCTAGATGTAGTTGTTGAAGTCTAACAAGAAAAATTACTATTTTGTGAGAAGATAACGAGACCCCTTAAAACTCATAGTGAATGAAAGACATTTTTAAAATTATCAACAAAATATTTTTGGCCTCAAAACTATAGAATTTATGTTTTGAGAAGTGTCAAGCATACTTAAAAAAGGACAATTGTGTTCACTGGATTTGAAGCTTTAAAAACTTGGATTAATTTTCTAAAAAAATTACAATAATATTAGAATATTGTACATCTCCTTTCCTTAATTAAACATGCAAGTTTGAAAAGAGTGAAAAAAAAAAAAAAAAAGTCCGAAACATACCTTACATAAGAAAATAATTGAGATATCTTAATTAATATGAAATCTAGTGCTATAATAAATTCTTTCTAAATATTTATAAATGTTCAATAATTTTTTTTGATGAATAAATATTAAATAATTTTTAAACTATAATTTAATTGTATATATATTCAAAATATATATAATTCGACTTTAAACTTTATTAGTGCACAAATGGACATCATAAAAATACAAAGTGAAAAATATAAGACAAAAAAAGATATCCACATAAACCAAAGGGTACCATAACAGACGAGCCCAAAACCATATGGTAAAAGTGGGAACTTCCAAACAGTCGGACAAATGTAGAGTCACGATAATGCCACGCTGGAAATCCGAGATTGTTCAATTCCATTGCATAATATGAGAGACAAAAGAACCCCGGACCACCACCGTATCTAACGGCAATTTCATCAATTTCTTAATTCACGTTAACTGACGGTCATGTGGCGTTTAAGGTTTCAGGAAAGGTTTAAGCGCAGGAAGCATATTCAGGGCAAATTGTTTCCTATGTTCTAGGAATTTTGTAATTAATAAAGTAATTAATTTAATTAAATTGTGTAATTTTTAAATTAATAAAATAATTATTTTAATTCAATTTTAATTGTGATAGGATAAAAGTTAATAAATTATATTATATAAAAATAATATTTTTAATTGAAAAGGTTGTAATTTCGATGGTGAGAATGATAGTTATTTATATTCATTTATAAGAGTACAAATCTCTTTAAATATTGATATGAAAAATCAAATATGCCCTGAGTGAAATTTAAATGTAGACTTTTTATTTAATAATAATGAAGTAAACATTGTAATAAAATGTAACAATATTTTAATACAAAGGCAAAGTTTTCATATTACTTTGATGATTTAATATAAAATAAAAATATAAAATATTATGTTTTCTGATATTTTGTAAAAAATTTCTTTAATATAATTAATTTGGAAAATAATTCAATAATAAATATTTTGGTACAAGTATTTTTCAAGTAATCTCTAATATATCTTATAATATTTTGTAAAAAAATATTTTTATATACAATTAATTTGCTAAGTAATTCAATAATAAATATCTTGATAAGAGTATTTTGCAAATGATTTATAATAAATTATAATATTTTATAATATACAATCTAGGGAGATAGATTAGAAAGGATATTTATATTGTTCTTACCTTTAATTTGAAGAAGATTTAAAATTAGCCATCATATGGTTATCTTTAGTTCTTTACATAAAACTTTAAAATATATTTTTATGTTAGAAATTTTGTTAGTGAAGAAATGCATTTAGAATCTGAATACTAACATTTTTTGCAATAATAACAAGGATCGTGTAATGGTTAGTCTTTATTTTTTTTGGTTTTGTATTGAAAATTATTAGGACGTGATTTTGCATTTAAAATTTTAATATAAACCTAATTAATTACTTTGAATAATATATTACATTTTTTTTTATTTCATTGAATTCAAAGTATCATAAAAAGATGTGTAGATCAGAGTGCATGCTAAAACGAAATATTAACATAATTTTTAAGTAATATAATACAGATTTGATAGAAAAATATTAACTATATACTACATAAATGCTAAATAAAATAAAATGTATGCCTCACATAATAAATAAACCAAACTATGCATGAATACCTTATATAGATGCACATGATAAATAAATATTTCATAATGATGATTTTTTGTTGGGTACTTTTGTATTTTTAATGGGTCATTTAGAGTTTGATTGAATGTATATAACTAAAAAATATAATATGAGTTATATGCACACAAGTCTTAACTAAAAATGGATGTATTATGCATGTGAATGATTTTGATCATCGTTATGATGATGCATATAAATAGAGATATGCATTATAAACAAATTACATAGGTCATGAAACTCGTAGGTATGATTGACTATTGAGAGATATGCCAAAATCATACTCTTGATAAAATCAAGTGAATAACAAATCAAAAGATTGTGCTAGATGATGAACCATTGAAAACCTTTTCAATCTCAAAAGCCTATTTAATTAACAAAATAAAAAAGATCATGATTCAAAAATTCCAAATTTCTAGACATTTTTAAATCTCAACTAAAAATCTTGTAGAATATATATAATAGAAAATTATTTTTATTAATTAGAGATTAGATACTTTTCTATTAGACATATAAAAAAATACTATTATTTTTGAAAGAATTAATGTTTTCAATATATATATACATATACATATATATATGAGACTATTATTATTATTATTATTATAAGATTTGATACTTTTGAAATAATAATTATAAATATTTTTAGAATCTATCATTATGGTTATTTATAATATAAAGATCATACACATTTTTCTGTAAAACACTATGTAATAATATATAAGTTAGAGCATACAATCTTGTAAAATGCTTTAATTCCTTTTTAATGATGTTTATAGCAATAGAATTTTTGGTTAACAAATGCACCCATAGTATCACATTCCCTGATATTAAAGCATTCAATTTTGTATATATGATTACAATTGACATTTATCTTACAATAGCCTTTGAATAATTATGATCGAAATTTACATTTCCTACTGCTAACATTATTTGGCATTTTTATAACACACGTTTAAGGGAAAACAACCCTTAATACTCACCCAATAATAACACAAAACAACCTTCATATCAATATTGATTTTATTTACAAATTTAGAAAAACTACACATAAATAAGATGATACAATTACTAGAAAGCATTAACAACAGTAGCAAAATAAGATTGATTGTGATGGCTATTGCATTTGTCTTCTTATTCGCCATAATTTATAGTAAATATTTTATCAAACTACTATTATATTAATCAATAGTTTAAATTATAGGTCCTTTATGTAAAATATCGTTACATTGAATGTATGCAGTTTTATCTTGTACGTTTCAGAAGATCAGGGTGGTGAAGTTGACCCAAGTAATTTACCTTTGTCTATTCACATGAAAAACCAAAACAATTCATGCCCTCGTTTCATATTTAATTGTTTAGCCTTAGTATGTGAATCTGTTGATACACCTTACAAAAACAATTTCCAAAATATTATGTTGTAAAGATCCATTCTAAATGATTACTTACCACTCATTTCATATGCCCCTGTAAACTCTCCTAGTTTAGTTTATTCACAGAAATAAAGATACTGCACCTGGCTTGCTTGCTATGAGACCTTGCTAGTCTATCCGTCGCTTGAACACACAACCAAATATGCCTCCTCCTAATAGACTCTCTGGCCAGAAGTTGATTTTTGCACTCTTGAGGTCATCAAATGAAATAAAATTCTATTTTTTAACTAACAAAACAAATAAATTTTGATTTAGAAACAGCAACTACGATTTTTTCCAGTGTAGATAGCTCCACTAAGCCCACTTGCTTTTTAATTCCACGTGGTCCGTCTTTGCAGTGACAGGGGTTCAACATATCAAGTAAAAACAATACTGCAAATAGAAGATCATTTAATTATGTATTTTTCAGAATAAAATCTCAACTGGCAAGTGCAACAATTGCCCAAGCATGACAACAATAATTACTATGCTCCAATTGTTTAGGAGAGAATCTAGACATGAATGAAGCAGACTGGATGAAGTCTATTAATTATTATAGAATGGGTCAACGATTTCAATGGTAATAAATGTGGTTTGAAATTTTTTAGAAAAAATATTCGTCAATAACATTAAGATAATATTTTATTATTTTTATATAAAATTTTATAATAACTTTCACAATTATTTAAATAATATATTTTTAGAAATTTTTATTGATTTAATTAATACTAAATTAATTGAAAATTGACTCTTTAAATCCCATCTAGGTAAGGACTAATAACATGATATAAAATAACATATATTTGTTAGGTTAATCATACACATTTTGAAAGCATGATCGAATTTTAAAAAAAAAATTATTCACTAAAAAAATTAAAATAATTTCCATAATCAATACTTAAAGAATATAAATTTAAATATAATTCTAAAAAAAGACACAAATAATCATAATTTTAGTAAATATGCTTTTGATTTTTTTTCATGCTTAACTGTGCAATCATGTTTTCTCATGCCCTTAACTTTTTTTTAGAAACTACTATTATAATGTACAGGTTAATTAAGTTAGGAAAAATAATTATCTTTAATTTATTATTAAAAAATAATTATCTTAATTAAATCTTACAACTTTCTAATTTACAAAACAATTATCTTAATTAAATCATGAAAGGATAAAAGCTAATAAATTATATCAAATAAAAATAAATCTATTAAGAGGAAGTCTCTCGTAGCTTTATGTGAATTTATTTAAGAGTAATAAAAGTAAAATAGAATTGGTGTCATTTAGGTTTATTATATTGTAAAAGAATGCAACAATATAAGAGAAAGGTAAAGTTTTT
Source organism: Torreya grandis (assembly GCA_037957365.1). Lineage (NCBI taxonomy): Eukaryota > Viridiplantae > Streptophyta > Pinopsida > Cupressales > Taxaceae > Torreya > Torreya grandis. The sequence continues at coordinate 262,093 of JARHVA010004163.1, read as the reverse complement.
GATTTTATATATAAATTAAAAAATATATATATATTATATTTTTTTATAAAAATATTTCTTGATATATAATTACTTTAGAAAGTAATTTAATAATAAAAAATTTAATATAAATATTTTACAAGTGATCTTTAATATATCTTTTAATATTTTAAATAAAATAAATTCATGCACAATTTATTTGGTAAGTAATTCAATAAAAAATATCTTAGTATAACTATTTGGCAAGTGATCTATAATAGACCATAATATTTTATAACATATAATATGAGGTTAGAAGTTTGAGATAAGTTAGAAGTATTTTTTCTATTATTCTCACCTTTAATTTGAAGAAGATTTAGGAGGGGCTATTATATTATTACTCCTGAAGGGACAGACTATTAGCTTTCCTTTACTTTTAACATGTAATTAATGATTGCTTCCCTACCCAATCTCATTACATTTGTTTATGTGCTAAAAAAATACCTAAGCTTTTGGAAAAACAATTTTCTATTTTGTTAATGGAACAAATAAAATATATTATTTAGGGAGCTATAATTGGCTAGGGAAAAAACATTTTATGGTAGACTTCATTTCTATCGAGGCAAGAGTAATGGGTCTAAATAGTTGGCCGCCCAAAGGCACAAATCATAACTTGCATAGAATAGAGCACTCTACTATATTGAGAAGAGGAATAATGACAAAATATTCGTTAGCTTTTTTCTGACTGACATGATCTCTTCTTTCTCCTTGTCTGCCCTGGTGTCACCTAGCATGTTGTAATGGTGTCAGAATTAATTCAATTTAATTGACACGCCTCATTAGTTTACATGCTCTCTCATAAAGGTAATCTGTAACTAATATGCGGTTCATCGAATCACATGCAAAGGGCCAAACTTATTCATGGTCTCTTGTGGATCACCGAGCCAAATTTATTTTCTTTCTCCAGAACATTCTAGGCTAGGCAAGATTCTAGATTGGGTTAGGCTATAGAGAATAGAATGGATGACTAGCCATCAATCCAAGATTATGATCCTTAGAGATAAAGGTCATATATAAAGTGTTTAAGGATAAGAATCACAGATCTCTAGTTGAAGGATTAACAACAGTTTTAAATTAGGCTCCTTCCAAGAAATAAGGCTCTTAGATCTCTCATGGTTGTATCCACTCTGTAATGTCATATTTGCTCTGTATTCATTCATTCTAATAGATTCAATGCATGGACTAACTGAGTGATTTATTTCTATTAGACCAATTCTCGACATAGACTGTGCATTCAATTATTGTCTATATCTCTCAACAGGTCTTACGATTCATTAATAAAACACAAAAATAATCCATCCTCTCCCTCCTAAGGATAGTGTGAGTAGTTGGTATTGGTATACGGACTTATCTGGGGGTTGGAATTAGTATAAGGCATTTTCTTCATTTAGAGCCATATTTTATCCATTTGGGTGGTCTTGATTTTATTGAATCAATGATTTTTCTTGTATTTCTTCCTCCAAACCTAATATTTCTTGGAGAACATCATATTAAAAAACCCACCTGCTAATCCACTAGATGGAAACACCTCTCCAAAAGCTGAAGTTGGAACTAAATGATGAGAACAAAAATGGTAATAATCATAACTATAGGCAACTATTCAATTCAAGTTGCATTCATGCCTGGCTGACATTAAAACTATACCAAGGAAGTCCATTTTCTAATGGAACTTATTCAGATCTATTATTTGTTTTTATAATAGAATATTTTTTCAATTTTTCCCTATTTGTATGTAGTTAACTTTGATGTTATTTAGCAGAATGCTAAAGACATTGATTATCCCATTGATGTTGAGCGCTTAGAAAAATTCATTATCACTAACAAGGATATCACCAGTGTGGGTGCTCTTGCTACTCTATTGGAATTTAATAATGAAAAGGTATTTATCTCAAAAAGTATTGAATCCATCTGTAGTATTATAAGATCCACCAAAAAGGGTAAAAGACAAGGTGGCTATATAGGAGAGAAAGGTACTATATTACATTCACCTATTTATTGTTCATGCTATCTGAAATTAAGTTTTAAAAACATAGAATGAAATACTATTGTGACTTATAATTAAGTTTGTAAATATATCATTCCTCCTTTTTGGTCATTCAGCATTAAACATCATTCTAGTAATTGAAGATGCCACATAGATCTGGTGATCACTTACCTATTTTTTACTATAGTGTGCTTATATAAGAGTCAAACCAATACAATTGGAAAAAAACCGAAATCAAGCTCAATTAGATCTATGCATAGAATACATTTTATGTTATTTATGAATGGAATAATTTTGGAAACTCATAGTTGTTTATATAAATTTTTAATAAGCATTATTTGTTTTCTGTAGGTGATTGATGTCATGCTTATTACTATACTTTTCTCTCTAGATTTTGCTAAATATTTTTAATACACCTTTGCTTTTGAGTTTCTAATCACTATTTGTTTGTAGCAACCCCAATTTAAATCTTTGCTTGGTCTTTGATTTCATTTGACTGTATGTATGACATTTGAAAAGTTTGAAGTACCATACAAGTCTCTCATAAAACAATATCTACATTGTCGTAATTGATTGATAAAATGATGTTTCCTGGAGTTTCATGCAAATCCACCTACATCACTATTTTAAAATTGTTGTGATAAACTAAAATAGGGAACTTTAAAAAAAAAGAAAAAGATGTTAGACTTGGGAGGCTTCTATGCAAGTAATGCATTGCTTACAAATGGGTTGTTTTTACAAGGCATTTGTGATTGTGATTTTAGGGTGGTCAACGCTCACGCTACTTAAGCTCTAAAAATTATGAGTAGTTGGAGAACAACATGGCACATTAAGGACAAATGGAAAATATATTTTCTTCATCAACCAAATAATTACAAATATTTATATTTAAAATGAGTTTGGCACTGACTTTCCAAGTGTTTTATAGTATAATATCCTATGGTGACATAATGTTAAAGATTTTTCATTCTCGAATCATAATGCCATTTTATTGAAACAAGCATCTAAATGATTGGCATCATTATTATTGTTGAGGTTGTGGCAAACCTTTATATGTTAGAAGTAGGAAATAGTCAGATGGGCATGGAATAATATAGTTAACATTTCAACATCTGGGCACTCATGAAGGTGAGCTTCCCTTTTCACCTGGGCTAAAATAGTTTATGAAAAAGAGATAACATTTAGATCCTGATCCACACCTTATTTCTTAATTCTCTAGAACAACTTTGTGGAGACCACATGGAAATACAAGGGCAAAAAGTAAGCAACCATTATGTTCAACAAATGTCACAATTTTTTAATATAGGTAATAGATTCTCCTACTAGGATATTAGCTCAAAATTTCAATGATAAATAACTCTTGTAGTGAATTATATTGAAAAATATTCTTTAAAAAATGCTTACACTCTTAAAACTTCAAATCAATATGACTTCATTATTTTTCTAAACTAATATCTACCCAATGACAATTAATATCCTTAACTATTCAAAAATTTGGCCACCATGCAAGTCATTGATGGCTCAAAATGTTAGTCCAAGTTATTTTGTCTTGACATCAAAACTCAAACAAGAGAAACTATAAAATTGATTATTTGGTGGTTCCAACAATTCAAATAGATTATTCTTATGCAACTAAGCATTTGTTAAATTCCCGAATGCCCATCTACAAAGCCACACTAACCAATGTCTTCTCATGGATTCATTTTTTGAAATGGTCTTGATCTATTTTCTCAACCTCTTCCTCTTGCTAATCCATACTAATGGAGCTATTGATTATTCTTTTCCAGACCTAGTCTTCATAATAGCCCTAAAATGGGGTCTATCATATCCAAACTACCACCTCCAAAATAAGAATGGCACTAACTCCCTATGCACCTTTAATGAATTTAAAAGTGATATCAGTAACACCCATCTTATAGGCATTCTCATGGGTTTTATAATAGAGTTATCAAGTCTAGAAATCTTGGATTTATTTGGCAACAATTTTTTTGGCCCTATTTCTCTGGAGTTTGCTTAGTTGTAAAAATTATAGATACTTAATTTTTATTACCATCTGTTCAAAGGAACTATTCCTAGATTTTTGGGTAATATGACAAACTTGGTGTGTGCATCTAAGGCTGGCCAACTATCCTTTTGATGGTGGCATTATTCCTTAGGAGATTGGAAACATGAACAAACTATAGTAGTTATATTGACCCAATGTAACCTTAAAGGGGAAACTCCAGACTCCATTCTGGATTAGCAAAGCTTTAACAATTGGATGCTTCTCAGAATAATATAATTTAGAGATAATTCTAATTTTACTTTGTGCTTACTCTATTTTTCACAAAAGCACCTGCAATTATCAATTTTTTTCTTTCTATGTGAACTTGCTTCTTTTACCGTTGGGCTTAGCGTTTTGTTTTCATTTTAATATCTATTTTCAATATTTTTCTTGTACCTATAATATAAATAATAGATAATAATATAAGAGTGTCAAATTTTCTTGCTATAATCAGTCCCAACTAACCAAAAATTATAGACTTGAGTATAAAGGGAGTCTTATTCTATTTCTATGAATTTTACTTTTTTTGCCATTGAATTTCATTTTTTCTATTTTTATAACTAGTCAAATTCTACAAGGCCCTTCATAGAGTTGGCCACCTTTATTCAATTTTAACAATGAGAAAATGGTATATGCACTAGAAGAAAACAATGTGATAAAACATTCTAGGGCTTCTCTTATTATAAGTCAAACTACTAAACACAATCACAAGGCACTTTGATTTGTGGATCTGGTTATGATTGATAAGAGATGAACTCTCACCCTGATATCCCTATCACTATGAGTGTCCTGGAATGCTCTTGGTAAGTTATCTTTATCTAGTTTAGGTTAAGAGAGTGTCGAAGTATAGATTTATGAGGGCCAAAGGAACTAAGTATTGTCATTAAATGACCTATATTTCTATGAAGAAAAAGATGCAACTTGGTATTGTTCAATTCAGTTTGATGAAAGATGTTTTACAACCCAGTTCTATCATTATAAATTCAAATTGAATTCAGACTTTAAGAAACCTGATATTGTAACACCTTTATCTAAATTTTATTATGTTGGTCATGATGGGATAGTTCAATCAAGTTAAAGACTTGCTAGGAAAGATTACAACCCTTAATTTCTTGGGTTCATCTACATTGTTATTAAGAAAACTTTATTTTTTCCTCAAGTCCACTTATATAGATTAAAAAATTATTTTTTCATCCAACATGAATGGTGATTGCCTAAAACAAGGAAACATAGCCACTCCTATGTATTTCTAGTGTTTAATGTTTAAGTTGTTGGCAAAGTTGGCTAAGGGTGAGATTATTTTAAATCCTCAAAATATAGGTGTTGTGGAATTGATAAAGTTCATGATAGTGCAGGTGTTAGAGCGAAACATTTTGGTGATGGCATATAGATGGATGAAGAGGATATTGATAAACATATTTTGGTTTTAAGCTCAATAATGGTCACCCATTCTTAAATTATTTGTATATCCTTAATGCCATTTATTTGATGATTTTAGCAGTTGCTTGATCTATTTTATATATTCACCAGTTCTTGATTTTTGTATACATCCTCCTTCTTGGACATAGGGTATATGTAGACAGAGTAATGATTTTTGATTTGAATACATATAAGGGATCTCATGCTTTTGATATTCTTAAAATGGTAGACAGTATTAATTGGTAGAGATATGCAATCTATAATGGATTTTAATGGGTTTAATTAATGTTTTGATAGAAATATGTAGGCTAATTCAATGGTCAAATTGAATTATTAGATATAAAACTATAGGACAATGCAATGGGTATGTTTACTTATAGACATGAATCTTTAGGGTAGATAAACTACTTGATTTTTGTGTATATATTGTCACCCATTCTTAAATTATGTGTATATCCTTATTGCCCTTTCTCTAATGATTTTAGCAGTTGTTTGATCTATTTTATATATTCACGTGTTCTTGATTTCTATATGCATCCTCCTCCTTGGTCATAGGATACATGTAGACATCGCAAGTGTTTTAGATATGAGTGCATATCAGGGATCACATGGTTTTGACATTCTTGAAATGGTAGATAGTTGTAATTGGTAGAGATCTACAAGCTATGATGACTTTGGTAAAAAAAAACCAATACTTAAGAGCTGTAATCAAATTTGAAGCACATTGCATCAATTTTAATCTAAGACTAATTTGACTAGCAATTTATTTCTTTAAAATGTATATTGACTAGTTTTTTCTTGCAAAATGTACAATTATTGTTCATACACCATTTTATCTCTATCAATTTAATCTCCTCGTAGGGACTTGGCACTCTACACCTTTGTTATCTATAGTCTTTTACATAAAACTTAAAACATATTTCAATATTAGAAATTTTGTTATTGAAGAAATGCACTTAAAATATGAATATTAACACTTTTTACTATAGTAATAATAATGGTCTTGTAGTGTAGTGACTAGTCCCTATATTTTTATTGACTTTGTATTAAAAATTGTTTGTGCATGATTTTGCTTTTAAATTTTTAATATAAACTTGATTTAATACTTTGATTAGTATATTATATTTCATTTTTGTTTATTAAAATCTAAATATCAAAAAAAAATAAAATGAATAGATGAAAGTGGGTGCTAAAAATAAAAATTAACATAATTTTTAAGTAGTAGAAAAATATTAACTACATACTAAATAAAATAAAATGTATGCCTAACAATAATAAATAAAATGAATTATGCATAAATATCTTAGCTAGAAGACAAATGAATCGAAACAAATATTTTATAATGATTATTTATGTTGGGTACTTTTGTATTTTTAATGGGTTATTTAGAGTTTGATCAAATGTACAAAACTAATAAATATAATATGAGTTATATGTACATGATTTTTGATTTTTAAGTGACAATGGATGCATTATGCGTGTGAATGATTTTGATGACTGATATGATGATACACATGAGTAAAGGTATGCACTACAAATAAATTACATAAATCATAAAAATCGTAAGTATGATTGACTATCAAAAGATGTGTCAGAATCATATTTTTGATAGAAGTAAGTAGATGAAATATAAAAAGATAATAATATAAGATAAACCATTAGAAGGCTCTTCAATCTTTAAAATCCTCTTTAATTAAGAAAATTAAAAAGACCCTGATTCAAAAATATCAATTTTCTAAACCTTTTTAATTCTCAACTAAAAAGCTTGTAAAATGTGTGCATGTGTATGTGTGAGAGAGATAATATGAATATGAATGATAATTATTATACATAACCATTATTAATATTTGAAGATGAGATGCTTTCAAAATAGACATTAAAAACTATTGTTATTATTTAGAGATTTGACGCTTTATGTGTCTCTCTATATTAAGACTATTATTATGAGAAGATTTGATACTTTTAAAATAATAATTATAAAAGTTTGTGCAATTTACTATTATTTATAATATAATGATTGTATTTTTTTTCAATAAAACAATATGTAATATTATAATTCCTTTTTAATGATGTTTATAGTAATAGAGTTTTTTATTAACAAATGCATCCATAGTATGACACTCCCCTCTGTTAAAGCGTTCAATTTCACAAATATGGTTAAAATTGATTTTTATCATACAATAGCCCTTGTATAACTATGACTGAGATTTGACTAAGAGTTTCTTAGGATGATTTTGAGTTTCGTGGGATACTTTTGAATTTTTTCATGCTTAATTATGGAATCATGTTTTCTCATGTCCTTTACTTATTTGATAAATTACAATTATAATGTACAAGTTATTTATGTCACCAAAAATATTTATCTTTAATTTTATAATTAATTAATTAATTAAATTATATAATTTTATAATTAATAAAATAATTATTTTAATTAAATTATGATAATATAAAAGTTAATAAATTATATTAGGTAAAAAATTATTTTTAACTAAAAGGGTTGGAGTCTGATTTGTAAAGATAGTTATTTATACCTATTTACTAAGATATAAATTCTTCTAGGTATCTGAGAGTCAAATAATTAAGATTAAGATTGTATTTTAGGTGACTTTGATGGTGTGAATGTTCTTTACTTGTGATTGATTAATCAAAAGAACTCACTGATTTAGATGTATACTTACTCATCATTCTAATCGACTATATATTTATTTTTACTCTCATAACTCTATGTAAATTTATTTAATAATAATAAATAAAAATAAAATTAATATTACTCATTTTATTACTTTGTAAGAGAATGCAAAATTATTTTAATATAAAGGTGAAGTTTTTAAATTATTTGAATGATTTATATATAAATAAAAATATAAGATAATATGTATTCTAATGTTTGAGAAAAAAATCTCATTATATATAATTAATTTGGAAAGTAATTAAATAATACATATTTTGGTACATGTATTTTCTATATTTTGTAAAAATAAAAATTTATATATAATTAATTTGATAAATAATTTAATAATAAATATTTTTATATAAATATTTTACAAATAATTTATAATAAATCATATTATTTTATAATATATAATTTGAGGTTAGGAACTTGAAATACATTGGAAAGGATTTTTTTGATTGAAAAGTACACTTAATTATATAAAAAACTTAAGGAATCAAATACAAATAGTCATACAAAAAATGGGTAGAAGAGTCAGACCCCAAAAGTACGCTAGGTTAAAAATGCCTTGAAAAAATGATGAAAGCATCTAGAAGGCCAGGCTCACAAAAAAGTCTACCACATGCACACTAACAAAAAAAAGAGATAATCTACCATAAAACCATATCTTTAAGCAACAATAGTGAACATGGTAGTAGGTGATGGAAGGTCTTGAGGCTTCCCTCCCCATCTTCCTTTAGCTAGGGGGTCCTCATCCAAGATAAGAGACTCTTACCCATCATTTTGTTGCTCTTGAGTTTGCTGAAGCTATTTAGGAGTCTGTCAAGATGGAACATAAAATCTTAATATATCTTAAAAAATATTTTAATATTATATAAATATTTTAAAAATAATTTATAATAAATCCTATTATTTTATAATATACAATTTGAGGTTAGGAACTTGAGACAGATTGGAATGGATATTTTTATTGTTCTCACTTTTAATTTGAAGAAAATTTAAGAGGGGCTAAAATAATATTATCTCTAGTCCTTTACATAAAACCTTAATATATTTTAAAATATATTTTAATATTATGTAAATAATTTATAATAATTTATATTATTTTATTATATACAATTTGAGGTTAGAAAGTTGAGATAGATTAGAAAGGATATTTTTTTGATTGAAAAGTACATTTTTTTATATAAAAAACTTATAGATTAAAATACAACTAGTCATAAAAAAATGGGTGAAAGAGTCACACCCCAAAAGTACACGGGGATAAAAAAAAAGCCTTGGAAAGCGATAGAATCATCTATATGACCAAACTAGTCAGAAAGTCTAACATGTGTCGACTAATTAGAAAAAGAGATAATATACCAGAAAACTATTTCCTTAAGCAGTAGAAGTGAACATGGTAGCATGTGGTGGAGGTGATGGAGGGTCCTGAGGCTTCCCTCCCCATCCCTCGTCTGCTGGAGGGTTCTCATCCAAGATAAGAGTCTCCCACCCATCATTATGTTGCTCTTGAGTTTACTGAAGCTATTCAAGAGTCTATCGAGGTGGAACATAAAACTTTAATATATCTTAAGAGATATTTAAATATTGTATAAATATTTTGTAAATAATTTATAATAAATTATATTATTTTATAATATACAATTTGAGGTTAAAAGCTTGAAAAAAATTAGAAAGGGTATTTTTATTGTTCCCACTTTTAATTTGAATAAAATGTAAGAGGGGCTAAAATAATATTATCTCTAGTTTTTTAGATAAAACCTTAATATATCTTACAGGATATTTTAATATTATATAAATATTTTACAAATAATTTATAATAAATCATATTAATTTAAAATATACAATTAGAGGTTACGAACTTGAGACAGATTAAAAAAGATATTTTTATTGTTCTCTCCTTTAATTTGAAGAAGATATAAAAGGAGATAAAATAATATTATCTCTAATTCTTTACATAAATGCTTAATATATCTTAAAAGATATTTTAATATTATATAAATATTTTAAAAATAATTTATAATAAATCATGTTATTTTTTAATATATAATTTCAGATCATGAACTTGACACAAATTAGAAAGGATATTCTTATTGTGCCTACCTTTAATTTGAAGAGAATTTAATAGGGGCAAAAATAATATTATCTCTAGTCCTTTACTTTAAAAAAAGACATTTTAATATTATAAATTTTACTATTGAAGAAATACACTTAAAACATGAAACATGAATGCTAACCTTTTACAATAATAGTAACATGATAGAAAATAAGATGCACTTGTTAAACTATACTACTTATATTTACACATTTTGAAAGCATGATATAATGAAACTACATTTTAGATTTCTATCTATAAAAAAAATAGATTTATTTATAAAAAGAATTAAAATAATTTTTATAATCAGTAGTTAGAGTTTAAAAAATATGAATTTAAATATAAGTGTAAGAAGAGGTATACAAGTAATTACAATTGTGGTAAGAACATTAATACTTAAAATTAGAATTTCATAATCTTGAAGAGGAATTAGAGTTTATAAATTAAAAAAAAATTAAATTGTAATGTAAGAATATGTAATGAAATAAATCATATCTAAAGTTTAGATAAATTTATATTTGACATTACAATATGAAACAATATTTTGTGTTAGAAGAATAAAAAGAGTTGAAGATCATGAAAATTAATAATAAATATATTATAAATAAATATATTATAAATAAATAGATTTTAATTTAATTTTAATTAAATTTATATAAGATAATAGTTGAGATATATTGATAATTTTAAAGCTCCTCCACAATATATATTATTGAACATAAATATTAATAAGAAGTTCAATGCTATAATAAACTTTTTTAAAAATATTTGTAAATGTTTAATTGATTCTTGTGACCAACAAATATTAAATAGTTTTTGAATTGGAATTCAAATGATAATTCTTAATAGAATTAGGATGTTTGTGTATTTATGTATGTATTGAATTTAATTTTGGACCCTATTGATATACAAATCGACATTATAATGTTCACAAAGTGAAAAATAAAAGATAAGGAATATGTCTACATAAACTATAGGGTACTACAACAAATGAGACCACCTGTAAAAACATAATAGGGTTATAGCATACACATGATTGTATAATATGATTTTAGTAGGGAATAAAAAAATAAAGTGGAAGAGAGGAAAGAGAAAAAAAAAAAAGATTGAAAAGAATAATATAAACCACCACAAATTAATAATTATATTAATGATATTTAAATTAAAATAATATAAAAATATATCAATATTTTAAAAATATACAATTTTATAATTAATAAATATTTAACACCATTTTTAAATGTCTGTAAAATATAATAATTTTAAGAAATTAAAAAAATAACATATTAAATATATTTTAAAATATTATAAACAACACATATCCAAAAAAAAAAAAGGATCTTAGAGAATAATAAAAACCTTGAAAAAACTTAATAAATAATTAAAATATGTTAAAATATTTGTAGAACTTGAGACACGTTAAGAATATGTTGAAAATACTATAACAGTTTTACAAGAGAGAAACATATAGAACAATAAAAATAACATTAAAACAGATATATGTTAAAAGTATCTAACATTTTCCATTACTTAAATTTTAGAGGTGTGATTCCATTAATTAAAAAAAATTAATTGTATTATTTGTATTTTTAATTACAAACATTTTTGAAAAATAAAAAATGGGATATTATTTTCATTTTTAGTTTTTTACACTATAAACATTCCAACCGTATGATAACTTAGCATCTACGAATCGAGCTACGAAACCGTCTGTCGCACGATAAGTAAAAGTGGGATATCCAGATCGCCGGGTTCTTCCAACGGTCAGAGAAATGTAGGGTCACGATAATGCCACGTTGGCAATCCGCGATTGTTCCAATCCATTGCATAATATGAGAGACAAAGGACCCCGGACCACCACCGTATCTGACGGCAATTTCATAAATTTCTTAATTCACGTTAGCTGACGGTCTCGTGGGGTTTAAGGTTTCAGCGCAGGAAACTTATTCAGGCAAATTGATTCCTGTGTCCTACGAATTTTGCAGGAACAAATGGAGGAGGACATGCAAAATGCTGCGAAGGAAAGGAAGAGTTCGAAGGTAACTGACGAGTATGCCAACAAGATCAGCAAAACAAAGTACCAGAAATTCAGTTCGCTGAATGAACTGCTAAAAACTGGTAAACCAACAATCGAGAAGATACCAGTGAAACGTTCCCTTCTTAATTCCAAGGTAAGATATGCCGCATTCTTTTCTTTACATTCAAATTCCACCGCAATTTTCTTTTTCTTTGATTTAAAATTCTGCTGTAATTTTTTTTTTTATTGCCGTGAATTTATGTATTTTCTTTTTGGATTTATTTCGGATGGTTGTGGAAGCCATCGGTGAGCTGAAGCAGTCCGCGGGTTCGAGCCGCGAGGCCATCTCAATGTTCATTAAAGATAAGTACGACCTGCTCGATAATTTCTGGGAGATTTTGAGTAAGAAGCTCGGGAGCCTAATTGAGACGGGCAAGATTGTTCAAGCGGGGGACTCTTTCAAGCTGGCAGCCAAGAATTCGGAGGAAAATATCGGCGCTGCAGCGACAGCAGTAAAAGATGATAATTCATCAGTCACAGTCAACGACGAAAGGCCCACCATCGGGCGTCTTAGGCTTAGGTTAAAGCCGCATCGTGCTTCTGTTGCTGACGATACACAGATCAACAATTTGTCACCTCTTGCTGATGATAATTTAACAATTACTGTCAACGAGGAAAGGTCCAACCACAAGCATTTTAGATTTAAGTTTAAGCCGCTTCGCACTGATGCTGCTGATGATACACAGATCAATAGTTCGAGTTCGGTTGGGGCTTCTCTTTCTGCAGCGGCGGATGATAATTCAACAGTTACTGTAGAGGAGGAAAGGTCCAATCCCAGGCCTTCCTAATTTAAGTTTAAACCCCCTCACATTGATGTTGCTGAAGACGCACAAATCCATAGTTCGACTCCAGTTGCAGCTTTTGCTTCTGTGACGGCTGATGATAATTTAACAGTTACTGTCAACGAGGAAAGGTCCAACCCCAACGCTTCTAGATTTAGGTATAAGCGCCCTAGCACTGATGCTGCTGATGATATACAGATCGACAGTTCTACTCCGGCTGCTGCCTCCCTCAGCGGCAGCTCATGATACACAGGTCAAGGGTTCGATTCCTGCTGCATCCATAATAATATCTTTGAAATTCAAATTCAAAGCACTGGAGCAGGAGAAGTAGAAGAGCAACAAGAGGGGCGGAAGAAAGTAATTACAATGAAAGCAAGAATTTGCGTCGCTGTCGGCATTACTTTATTTTCAAATATATATATATATATATATATATATATATATATATAAATTTAGGGTTTTCCGAGTTCTGGTTCATGTGAAATACATTTTTGAGGCTTCTGATGTACAGATGAGGCAAATTGAAGAGGATATCAGACGAAATTTGAAAGGATTTTGCTGCAAATTAAATTTTGGAGGAGATTATTTTGATTTGTCGTAATTTGTTTAATTCGTACTTCAATTTTGCACGAGGAGATTGTTTTAATTTGTTGCTGGCCGACACGTACAGTTTAAGGCTCGTGAGATATAGATGAGATAGAAATGCTATATTTAGTTGCATTATTGTCATTTGAAATTTCAACATCCTTTTGAGAGGAAATGAGGAAGATAAACATCTTCTACTTTGTTTAAAACATTATCAAATGAAAGAAATAGTGTTGTTCACTTTCTTTACTGAATTCACATGAGAAGGATCTAAAAATTGTTTTTTTATTGTCTATAGTTTAAAAATAACATTATCATATGGGAAATGAATATTATTGTAATTAGGATGCCTTTTTTAAGATGTAACATTATGCAATGGAAATTTTGAATTTATTTGTTTTATATTATGTAGTTTTGAAAAAGAGTTGTAGCAAATATTTTTGACAATCTAGGAGTATTATCAAACAATGCATCACCAATGAGGGGCCCTTTTTGATTTATATTGTTAAGTTATTTTTTTGGATGGTGAGAGGAGTAGGAGAAGAACATGCATGTATACTACCTTTATTACTATTTTGAACATCACATTCATAATATCCATCATAGGCATCATTACAATAATAATCAGCATAATCAATATAAATAAAATCATGTGGGATCATTATTTTTTAATATACAATTCTGAAAATTAATTCATTTATTATTATAACTATGATAAATTCCTATGAATTGATTAGATCGGTGAGGAGAAAGAGATTCCTTGTGGTCATTTTGAACTTTCCACAAAAAAGTAAAAGTATAAGAAAAATAAAAATAGGTGGTAAAAGATAATACAATATGAAATAATAAATGAAATTTAGGCTAGCATGCAACCCTATGTAATACAAAAATTAGAATTCGAACTAAAACCTTAAGGGGCTAAATTTTTGGAATGAAGGCCCTAAGTCTAGAAGCTAAGGTTTTGTTGGTTGTTAGATAAAAATTTAAATTTTAAATCAAGGAAAATATAAGATATGGCTGATTAGGATCAATTATATAATAGATGAGTACAAAATTTAAGAAAAATCAGAAATTTAGAACCTTAGTTATGCACACAAATAAATGAAGGAAACATAGCAGCGAGCTAAGGTTTTAAACAATATTCAAAATATAAAATGGGTTGAACAATATGCTTTATTGATTTTTTAATTAAATGAAATTAATCGTTATTAAATGAACAACTAAGTAAAGTGAAATGGCTAATTAAACCAACATTCAACCATACATTTCAATTGCATATTGAATAATAATGAATAATTAGGGTTTTGAGATAAACGCATGTAATGTGATGTGAAAAACAAAACATTATTCATGTTGACTCATAAACACATTTCAATTGCTTAGATGGCATGGGGTACCATAATCCTCCCAATGCACAAAGGAGATTTTATTTTGACATGCATGATGGAAGTGAGATGAATTCTATGTGGGGAGAAAAGGTAGTTGGCTTGACTTTTCCTAAAAGGAGATCCATTAAGTTTTTGGATGCACATGAAAGTGGGGAACAAATTTTATGATTCAGATTTGTTCACCTACATTGTACATGCTAAAGGGACCCAGGATAAAGTGGAGCACTTGCAAAATATCTTCATCATGATCTACTATTCCCTCCATGAGAAGGGTGGCACATTTCTCTTCGGGATTGTCATTTATCCTTTATTTTTATCTTTATTCCTATTAGAGAATGCTATTTTACTTTGTCTTTAATCCCTCTTAGTGGGGAATTCATTACTCTCTTACCTATATCCCTTCCAAGTGGAGGAGGGTGAATTTGTGGGCTTCCTTTCTGTTTTCTCTCTCATTCCTTAATGTTTGTAAATCTATAAATGGGTTGAGATACATGGAATTTGTAGGCTATATTGTGTATAAGGCTAGAGTGTTAGGATTTCAGCTTTGTTGAAAGCTTTATAAATCCTTTGAGGAGCCTCCTTAGTGTTGATTCCAAGATATGTAATGTGAGGAATAAATTAATGATAATATGTGTGATTAATTGAATAAGTTTCTTGGTTTGTTGAAGCTTGAGAGTTTTTGAAATCATCAATTTGGTATTAGAGAATCAAGTGTGAAGGAGAGAAACACATAATTTGGTATTAGAGCAATAAGTGTGAAGGAGTGAAACTCATCATAAACCTGGATGAGAAACTACTATTTTATATAGCCCATGTGATCTATTTAACTATGTTTGACCTATAGAATGATTACCCCATAGTTGGATCTAGTTATTTTCTTATAATTTTAAATTCAGACACTAGAAAAATATGCTCCTATATTTCCTAACACTCTTATTATTTTGTGTCTTAATCTTGTATTGAGATATGTAAGTTTAGGAAAGCTTTTTATAGTTATGATATCTCCTGTCATAGATATGTATTCATGAGATTAGACATGTGTCCTATCTTATTCTCTTAAATACCCTAATAGAGTCATACACACAAGAAATATGCAAGGGTCAAATATAAAAGATAGAAAAATTGGGGAAGGTGGAATATGGATGAGTTATCTCGAGAACCCCTATTATCTTGAGTGATACCTACATAGCCCCAATGATAGGGACCTAAGGACAATGAACTTATGAAATGTGCAAAATTGAACCAAACATGATGCATAACTAAAATTCCTTTTAACTAAGCCCTCCTTTTTGTCCAAACAATAAATCTACATGTCATATGTTAATATTTTAGAAATATATAGAGAATAAAATTGATATGCATTTATATTATTTTATTATCTAGTTCCTAAAGTTATGTGCTCCTTTTAAAATGACTTAGACATCCCTTTAAATAGAAGACTTCTAATTTTAAATTAAAAAGGCCTATTAACTTCCCGACCAATTCAAAAAATAGTTAAAATGATCATAAGAAGAGACCCAAATGAAAAGGACCCAAAAACTCTCCAAATAGTGTGTTGGACATAAAAAATGAGAAGGATGATATATTAGTGTGCTCTTGTCAAATGCAACACTCTTGTCCAAAATTGATAAAATAAAATAATGACAGAAGAATGGCCGAGGACCCATGTGACTCTATCAAACACTAACATAGAAGAATTTAGACTATTAGAAGAGAGAGAGATATATAAGCATGAAAATGTGACTTAAGAGATAAAAGTCTAAGGCAACACATGTGAACAAGATTTTGATTCAACATCAAGAGATCTTAAACATAAGAGATACAAAATATATAGTACTTGTGTTTGTTTAACTAAATTTCGTTGTATACAACAACAAAACAAAAATGTTAAAGTTCATACTTTTGATGTCATAGACCTAGTGTTGAAATAAGATTACACCCACTAAAATAAGGTAAGTACCCCCAAAACTTATGGGGTTCCTACATAGTTAAAGATATCCTCAAACTTAGTATTTATATATTTAAAAAAAATGAAGGATGTATCTTTAAATAAACAGCCAATGCTCAGTTTTTGAATAAGTATTTTGCTTAAATTCATGTTCCTCCTAGTTTCATTTAATGTATGTTATTCCATTTATACTACATATTACTTGCATGATTAAAGCTAGTTTATATGTTCTATTAAGCTAAAAAAAATTATAGGGTTTACTTTGACTCTCTTTATGTGTATTTTATCATTAGTTTATCTACACACCCATATGATTTTAATTCACATTATCCCTAGTACCTATATTTTATACTTAGGTATTTCATTTATTTTTAGAACTCTTAGTTTCTAGTTTACAGGTTGTATTATAACACATTGGAAATATAACCATGCATTCATCACAAATGTCCATCCATTTTTTAGGTAGTAACTATGTCCTTTTTGATTATTTGGTTTATTTCATAAATTAATACACCCATCAAATCCTTGAATATCATTTTTTCTCATATGCCATTTTCTTTTTTAGTTTTTGAGTTGTATGGGCTGACTTAGGAATTAAACTAGTCCCTCCTCCAAAATAGATGTCATTTTTATTCAGAGATTGATTTTGATCCCAAACATAGATAAAAATATAAGATAATGGTTGAGATTAATATTTTCCTCACTTAGAATATGTATTATTATCTTGTGGTAAAATTATCACAGGTTATCTTCATGTCCTCATCCACAATTTATCAATTTATTATGATAATGACTCATGTCTATTTGTCATTAATATTTATTTACACACTTTTTAAAATTGCAATAACCTAATCATTGTATGATAATTTACATGATTTTGTATTTTACATTTCCTTTTGGTCTCACTAAGGTTAGTTTATAGATTTCACTATTTTCTATTGTTTAAGTCTAAGAGTTTTCAAGCACCACTGTATTTAGGTTCTCTTATCTAGTGACTAAGTGTAATATCTTTTATGATAGTCATATTTAGCACCAATAATTGGTGTATACACATAATATTTTTAAAATTTATCGTTTACTAATGCTTTCTCTCTTGCAAGATCCTATCAAGCTTCAATCTACCTAAATGCATGCCTTAAAGGGTGGAATGAGAAAGGGATGGGTAGACCTTTGGTCCTTCATAAGATTGAAGGTCTCTATACCATTACCTAAGCCCACTATAAATAAATTTTATCCAGCTTTTTAAGAAATTAAATCTCATTTATCCAATTCCCTAAGTACTTCCCCTTACAAAATAGATCCTCACTAGGAAAACATCTTCATTCTCATTTTTCCTACTAAGTCGACCAAGTCGACTCCATTACAAAGGTTAAGTTACATGTTATATAACTTAATGGTATCGAATAACTTATTTTTAGCCCTACTTTTTTTCATACCTAGAACAATCGAGCTTTTTGATAATGTCAACTAAATTGATGAAAGAGTTTAGGATCAATCATTGACTATAAATACCACCTTCTCAATCTATGAATAAGAATTAAATTTTTTGAGCTAAATAGTATCAAAAATCATAAATCTAAATAATGATTTCACCAATTTATTTATAATACATTAAAGTTTTTGGAAAAGTACATGTAATACACAAATTTGTATCTATCCATTCACAAAGAGCTTGAAAGAAAGAAGAGCTACTTTTTAATGATCCACATTTATTTTCTTAAAATATTTCTACCCACAAAAGAAGATAGAAACCAACCATTCACTAACTCAACCTAGAGTTAATTTCCTCTAACTAAAGTTTATCCATATTTTAATTTTATTATTAGGGACTGTTACAAAATAAAACAAATTTTTGATTTTACAATTATAACATAATATTATTTTCAAAAATAATGAATTTACTCCATGAATTTAAATGCATAACCCTCTTGGTTTAATTTTCAATGTTATTTTAAGACATTAAATAAATAAAATACTTCTAAAAGTTTTAATAACTTGGATAAGTCATTTAGCTTGTATCTGGAGCCCATGAACATCTTCATCACAATTTATTCTATGCAATTATGAATATTTTATTTCCTTGTCTATTAAGCTATGGAGTCATGTAGAGAATCACAAAAAATAGAAAGAGAAAAAAAATTAAAAAATATCTCAATGAATGGTGAATTCCAGATGATTTTTTTTTTTATAAAATAATTAAATTTTATTGTTGAATTGTATTCCTTGGTAAAATTTAAGAGAACTCTAAAATTCATTGTTTCATTTGTATTGTAAATATTATATACCACTCTTGTTTATTAATAGGGTTATTCAAAAAACCCATTCCATGCATACCTTTTAGTCATCATGTTTAATGAGACCACATCAAAATCCAAAATTATATCAAACACTTCCACGTGTTTGATAGAAATGAAGTAGAAGATTTAGATTAGTAGTGTGTCATACAATAATATTAACTAGTTATATTTCTTGGGTTAAACATATATTTAATTAGATATTACATAGGTAAAAAGATAGACTACCTTAATCCTAGTATCATTGCGTTCAACCACCATAATCATGCAAAATAGTGCCATGAAGTTCTGAGATTGTTATTTAGCAAAAGAAAATATTTTTATAGATTCCATACTAACTTCGAAGTACCAAATGCTCAAATCAACCTAGCGTAGTTATACAACTATCCATTTAACTAAAAATGAACACAAATATGGTTATAAAATTCATAATTCATATATTAATCTTCAACAAAGTTTATCCAAAAATCCATCACATGGTGCTTTACAATAGGGGTATTAATACTTATTTATCCCTAACCAAGTATTTATAACATTTAATGACATGAGTAATTGGACAATGAAATATATAAAATGAGAGTCATGGTAGTCTATTAATTAACTTCTCATAAGGTCTTGAGCATTCATTCCCCTTATATACTCACTCTATGATATATCTTTGCTGC
This sequence comes from Torreya grandis, assembly GCA_037957365.1. NCBI lineage: Eukaryota > Viridiplantae > Streptophyta > Pinopsida > Cupressales > Taxaceae > Torreya > Torreya grandis. The sequence goes on along the minus strand of JARHVA010004163.1, from coordinate 242,123 downwards.
CATGTGTTTATCTCCTTACGGGTCAGTGCAAAACTTTGATAGATAAGGTCTAGGTGACCCTCAAGAATTTCTCTTTAACCATCTCCCACTTTTCTTGTGTTTCCCAAGTCTTCCACTATTTTTTTGAGCCCTATGCTCTTAGGTTCATTATGGTTAATTTTTCTTTGATTGGGTCCTCTCACGCTAGTGCTTATGTACCCTTTTCTTTACACAATCCATGGGTTCCATGCCATAATAATTATATGCCATTCAAGTTGTATGCCATTATATTTTTGCACTATGATCCTCCTATGCCATGTTGGTTCCTCACCAAAATATTAAAAAACTAAACAAAAATTTTGGATCAAACATCACCCCACACTACTCTCTTAGTCTATCCCAGACTAAGTCTCACTGGTTTCTTTCACCAAAAATTTAATCCCTATCTGCTCAATCTACTTCACATTATCTTAATGTGATAATGTGTCCATAAAGTTAGCAGTTATTACCTCAATGGCCTCCTTGGAATTCTTCATCTTCTTAGGTTAATCAAAATTCTTATTGGAATTCTTGATCAAATCATCCAAGGACATGTTGGCATCCTTATTGACATCTTCTGAGACTTCTTCAACAACCTATCCTTAGAGGGATATAATGCTAACATTCAATTACTATAAATTTATATTGATATTTTCCTCCATAATTTTCACATCTTTGAATGCCTTTGCATGTCCAATGCAATCCCTTATTAGGAGGGTAACATTAGTGATCTACTACCTCTAGGCTTCTTCTACTTGGACCCAATCCTCCAAGATTTTATTTAGGTATTCTACCTATTAAAAAATCCCATCTAAGATGGGGATGACTTCCCCAACTCTTTTGAAGGCAGGATCACATATATTAATTACCTCATTGAATTATTTCACTATAACCAGTCTCTCATTCCTCAGCATGAGCTTCTATTTCTAACATTTCAAAAGGAGGTTCACCAAGGATTATAGTTTATATATGGAATCCCCATTGAGAGGCATGCCATCCACTAGCACTAGTTCCTAGCCAAAAATTATCTTACACAAATTTAATGTTTTAAATTTAACCTCCGTGGCTTCCTTTACTTATTAATTCAAATCAACCATTTCTTTAATGAGTGCCTTCCTAGTGGTAACATCCTTCTCATATATGCCCACCACCTAGGCATGTTTCATCTCTGCATCACATGCATCAGATTTGGATAGTATGTTCTAGTGAATGACTTCTAAATCCATATTTAAGAATAGCACACTGGATTGGAGAGGGATGATATTTTGAGGATCATCCCATAGTCATTTGGGTAGTACATGAGCATCATGTCCCAAAAGGAGGCTACCTTGAGGGAGCTCAAAGTGACGCTCCTCATTGTACATGAACAATAAGGAAACCTATTTCCTTATCTCCAAAGTTGCATCTTGTGGAAGGAAGTGTGGCCATAGATACACCATCTTATTAGGGATACCTAATTGATATTGATCATGCAAACTGGCAGATGCATCAATGGTAAGATCTTCTATGGACTTGGATGGATCCTTCCCTTTATTTGGGTCACACTCCAAGATCTTGACCTTGGTTTTAGTAGCTAATGAGGTGATACCAATAACCATCCTAATCCTTTCATAATCTTCACCATCCTCTTCTTCACCATATTTACCCCCAATCTCCAATGGAAAGAATTTCAAGGTGGTCTCATCCCCATGCATCAACGAGGGTAAATTTTTGGAATAAAAGTATAATTCTTCCTTCTTCATTGTAGGGTATTCCTTCTTAGGATCATACTCTATTTCCTACTATGGTGCATCCCCTAATGAAATTTTTGGGCAGGATGCCTATAGAGTTATGTTAGGAGGTGAATTTAGAGTTGGAGGAATATGTGTAGGAGAAGGTGGGGGTGGAAGGGCTTATGGTGGTGTAACTTTGGATGAAGAATGTTAAGGTGGAGAAGGGTGAGGTGGATAAGGGTGTGGTGGTGAAGGATGAGGGGGATAAGGTCAAGGAGATAAAGAATGAGGTGGAGAATGTTGAGGAGATGAGGGGCTTGGCTATGGTGCTTAGGTAGTATTCTATCATTTTTAGGGAGCTTATGGAATTCTTATGCTAGAATCATACTTGACCCAGTTCTTCTTTAAGGTAGGTGCCAGAGGGAGATTTTCCCTCTCATGTTTTGTGCCCTTTGAGTCCTTATTCCTGGGTCATAACATATAAAATAGATTGTGTAGCTATTCTCTCACTAGTATGGGCTTGACCTTTATTTTTGTTTAGTCTGTCTTCTTCTTCTCCATATAGGCCTTATTTTTTTGATAGACATACATCTTATAGAGAGTGTGAATCTCCAATTTTATCTTGTTTACCTTCAAGATAATACGTTGTGCATCATATATCTAGTTCAAAGAGCTAATGAAGTACCATGCTAAAAAGGAATACAATAACTTTAGCCATGTGGAGTGTTCTTTAGAAGGGACCATATTGATGTGTGTAATAAAGAAGTGATACTTCATAGCTAATTATGCTTTCTCAGTAGCCAATGGGGGTACATCCTTTGGTATGCACCATTCATTCTCGAATTCCTCCTTCATCCTATTGAACAAATACTTCATTTTTATTTTGTAAAAGGGGGTGATATGTCTTGTGCATGTAATCATATTATAGCACATAGTAAGGGCCTTATTCTTAGGTAGGTAACACCAATTTAGTTCTCCCATAGTGTAATTTGGTACATCAATCTCATCAAAAACCATGAAAAGTAAAAATACACCCTATGGAAACCTATGACTAGGTATCCAATGGGTCTTCTCCACATCATCAATAAATTTATGGATAAAATACATATCCAAATTATATTTTAAGCCCTAAGTGACTTTTTGAGTGATGTATAGGTGAGCCATGTCTACCTCGTTCTAATGATCATACCATCGGTCTTGACCATGATGATCTATGTTGCAACCTAGAGGGCAGGATCTTGTAGGGTCTTAATGTTCATTGCATGGTCTTATTTGTGATATATCAACACTGTGGATATATTTTTGACCTTCTCAGTTTCCCCCAAGTCATAGGATATATATAATCCTAAACACTACAATCTTCATACTTTGATTATCCTCTTGGGTGTGATCTTCATACTATGCTTGATGAAGTAGAGATAGTCCTCATGGATGTGAAAGAATAGGAACTTGATGGCATCCATGGGTTTTCCAAAGTAGGTTAAATTAAATAGTTTGAATAACCTCATAATTTCTAAGGCATTGAATATTTTAGGATCATAAACTAACTGGTTCTTGGTGTTCTGGTGCTTGACTTGATAATGATTTTATAATTTAACCATATTTTTTGGTTGATGATGGTTGTAATTAAAAATAGTACATTTGGATACCTTAAAGGCCTAAATTTTTATGCACAAAATCATCTCAAGATACTAAATTTCTTTGATCATTAGTGCTAGGGGTAGATATGATTGATTCCTCTTGGCCTGTCACACTATAATAGCTTCAACCCTTTTTACACACTGTCCCTACTCTTCTGGTGTCTCTTCTCGAATGAATAAAATTTATCCTCTAATTACCTCTTATTTTTATAGTATTGTTGATAATGGAATAGTCCTTAAGGAATTTTTATTAATCCACATCACCCTCTGAGGAGCCTGAAGGTTGAGGCATGACCATCTAACATTCTGAAAGGATAATGTGATTGCAGTTGATGAATTTAGATTTTTGAGATTAACTTCCTTTTAATGGGGGACTTCCCTTGCAACATATAAATTTTCCAATCATGGTCATTGCCTGGATTTAACCTATGATTTGCTTAAATGGATTAACACTTGGCTCAATACCTATAAATAGAATCGTGATGCTTCATATAATTTCTATGGGATTGAACTTGTTCTCTTTCCTCTCAGCTCTGGCACTTCTTCGCTCTTGGCTTATTAATATCAAATGAATGAAAAGGTAAAATGTAAAAATGAGTTAACTTATCTTTTTATAGGCTTGAGAGAGTTAATTTCATTTACTCTCCCTTTTCATCTCATCCATTACATCTCGTCATTAATGAAATTTTAATGACCATCGTTCTTAGATCATCACTTTTTTCCATAAATGCATTTATTGGTTGTCTTGTCACACCATTAGCACACTTATCACAATAATTATTTTTTCATATTAATGAAACATCTCATATTGTCCCTTCTTTTGAATTGGAAGATAGTTCTATCCTACACTTTTCTTAGAATGGAAGATAACTTTGTGTCTTTCAAATTTTTACACTATTGGTGGGAACACCCTATCCTTAAGCTATGTAGTTTGGGTGCCTTAAATTACTTTCACACCTTAAGTACCTTATGCACCCTAAGTACCTTACTTACCCTAAGTTACTTATGTACCTATATTTAATTATGAATTAAGATATCTATTACCCCACACTAAAATTGAGTCATGGTCCTCCATGAAAATACAAGATCAAAAATAAAACACAATTACATTAAAGAAATGTTTCACACAAAAATGGAAACACTTTTATTAAAAATATTAAATACTAAACTAATGGAATAAGCCTTATGTTTTTATGATACTTTGACTACTCAAAATTTCAATATGGCTAGATCTTGGTTTTATTGTAATGATTAGGAAGGAACTGGCTATCTAATCTCTATAATTGATAAGTGCTAGTAGGTTAAATTATATGAATGATAAATGGACCATCACAGTGAATCTAAATTTTATATAATCGTGCATGAAATTGGATTTGTATAACAAGACCTTCATTCTTAGGGAAAATGTTTTGTGCTTTATGTGTCGATCATGCCATGCTTTCTGTTTGCACTTCTCTACATCTTGATTCCAATGAGAATGGAATAGGGATTCATATAGCTATGACAAAGTATCTATGTGTGATATCAAATATGAATCCTCATATAATTACCCTACACATGTAATATGAAGAGATGCTATAAAAAATTCAACTTGAAGGACTGCCTCTTTGCTATATACTAAATCACAAGGTGTGCTCTTATTCAGGGGCTTGTATGTTTTTTGGTAAGTCCATAGTACCACATAAACTCTATCATCTCAATAAGTTTAGACAATAATATAAATCTTCATTAGGTTCATTCCTAGTAGTTTATTGGAGGCCTCATTAGTTCTATTGACTTGCAAGTGATATGGTGTTATTTTGTGATGTGTAATCATAAACTCAACCAATAAGATGCAAATGGTTTCATTTAGGAAATGGGTGCTATGATCACTAGTGAAACTTAATGGGCATCCAAACCAAGTTATTATATTCTCCAAAATTAAATGTGTAATAGTGGAAATTATACAATATCTTGTTGGCATAAATTTAGCCTAATATGTGATGTAGTCAGTTGTAGTGATGATATATCAAAACCCTTTTTATCATCCAACTAGAGTGATGGGCCTAAAAGAATTAATGACCCATTTATCAAATGGTTCTTGAGAGAGAATAAATTATAGAGGCATGACATATTATTAGTTTAGTTTCCCTATGCATTGACATATGTCACATTTCTTAACATATACCTTAACATCTTAAAAAAGAGTAAGCCACCATAATCTATCTAGGAGAACCATGTGCAATAGGCTCTCTAGCATTCTATCATCCTAAAATACCTTCATGAAGTACTTAGTAATGCTCATGTTTCATGACATAACACCAAGGAACTTCATCATAACCAAGCTTGTAAATATCCCCTCCTATGAATTCAAAGGGTGTAGTGTAGATTGTAAGCGATTTCTTGGTCTGCTGAATGAGATAACTGAGAACTAAGCCATTCATTAAAAATTCTAAAATATATTCCAATTCCTTAGGTACATGAGTAATATAGAAGAGTTGAACATTAGGCAATTCATATTCAATAGCATGTGGTGGTTCTTCAGATTCAATTTGAGACAAATGGTTAGGGACACAATTGCATTTTCTAGATTTAACCATGATGGAGAATTAGAACTATTGGAACAACACTATCCAATAGAAAAATATTCCATGTAACATAATTATTTCTACTAGGTACTTTAAGGCCTCATTATTTATATAAAATACAAAGGGATTTGACAATAAGTACTATCAAATTTGTATAGAGCACAAACCATTGACAATGCTTCTCACTCTATGGTGGTGTAATTCCTCTCAACTAGAGAGAGTTTCCTACTAAAAAATTAGATTGGGTGATTAAGGTGACCTTATCCTAGTTATGCAAGGATTTCACCAACTACCATTCTAGATGCATCAACATGGAATCGGAATGGTCTTGTCTAATGAAGGAACTAGAGGATTGGAGTGGTAACCATCTTTACCTTTAAGGCCTCAAAGGATTATTGTCAGGAGAAAGTCCATATGAAGTTCTTGTTATGATTTAAAGGTTCTTATAGAGGAACAACAATCTTTGCATATCCATAGATGAATTTATGATAGTAACCTGCATGTCCTAAAAATTCATGGACCTCACACTAAGACTTTGGAACTGGGAGTTGAATAATAATGAATACATTTGTCAGGTATACTATAAGTCCATCTTTAAAAATAATGTGTCCAAAAAGAACACCAAAAGGGGTAGAAAATAGACACTTCTTCAGGTTTAGTGATATCTAAAAAACATGACAGTGCTTAAGCATGACATTTATGTTAGAGAAATGGTCCTTGACCAAGCCATATACTTTCTAATCATCTAGGTAGACTTGAAGAAACTTATGGATGAAATACTTAAAGGCTTCTATGGCTATACGTGAGAACACAAGTAGTGTATTATTCAACCCAAAAGTCATGATAATTTATGCAAAATATCCCCATTTATTACTAAATATTGTCTTAGATTGATTCTCCTTAGTGATCTGGAATTGATGGTATAAAAAAAATCCATTTGTGAAAGTATATATCTCACACTCGATAACACCTTTAAAGATTTACACTATGAATGGGGTTTGGAAAGGATGAGTGATATAAGATGCATTAAGTACCCAGTAATCAATGCAAATTTTGATGCATTTATGTTTCATTATACTAATCACCATGGGACTAACCCACTTAGTTTCATCAATAGGGGTGATTACTCTATAATGCAACATACTATCATTTCTTCTTTTATAGGTGCCCATATATTAGGATTCATCCTATATGGCCTTTTTATTGATTGGTCAATCTCCTTCAACTAGTTTAATATGCATCTTTCCTAGAGATGGATGAAATCCTTTCATCTCACTATAGATTCTTTGAAATACATCTTGATATTCCTTTTAAAAATTCAAATATTTTTTTAGATTTTAGTGTTAGTCTAGTAGTTCCCTATAGTAGCCATTTTTGGTTCTTGTTCTGTATCAATATTGTGTTGGATAGTTTGTATTGGCTCAGAGTAGGGGTAGTCTTTATTGACACCAATATCATGAATAAATCACATTCCATACTTCATAATAATATCCAAATGATTCGATAATGGGTCAAGAGGATTAGATCGTTCACCTTCATGTACTTGAAACATGATATTTTATTTTCCTGAACATATCTCTTCACATCAGTCTTGGTTAAGGACTAGTTTTGGTACAAAACAAGTTGTGTCAATGATTCATTAAATAGAATTAGACCTTCTTGAAGGACATGATGGATAATTCTTATTTGATCCTCAATGGGACTTAGGTCACCTACAACTGCTTCATACATGACCTAAAGAGTGAGACACAAATCTATCCTTGGATAGGAATAAGATAATGTCAATTTCATGATCTCCTTTAATAGATGCTAAAATCATGTACCCATGTGTTTCTCTTCAATACCATGCTCACTCCCAGGTTCATAATGTTATATAGAATGCATGTACCCATAAGTACTATGGTAAGTAAGAATCTTCATCTTTCCACATTCTCTCAAAGGCTTCTATATGTGGTTCAAGTGCTTGTACTCTACTATAGTTGATTATTCCCTTGACTTTATTATCATGATAGAACTGATGGTATAAGGCTGAGCATACTTGATTCCAATGGAAAATTCACTCATGATGGGTTTGACACCATCTTGTAGCTGTACCATCAAAGAGGTGAACCAAGGATCAAATATGATTGGTGTCTATGTGACAAAGTTCCTCAAGGCACTGGACAAAGTCATGGACTTCCGTTTATCCATGGAAACATGGAGCCTTATCAAGTCTCTTTAAAGGTACATTTATCATTGGTCCCCTCATGACTTGTATAGTAACAAGGTGGATGAAACTGTGGCATTTTTGAAATTGGAACAAAATATTCTCTTGACTTATAATGACACTAAACACTCTTTTAGTGAGGTCCTAATCACCATGTGCCTAATAATTATAAGCATTACTTGTAGTTTCAAAAAGGGACTAAGTGTCCATTGATCAAAGGATGCTATCATGAGTAAGATCATGTTGCTCATCATCTCTGGTAGTGACATAATAGATGTGTTTTATATCTTCTTCCATACTAATAAGTTCAACGTATGGAGGTCCTTGTGTTTGATCAAGAGGACTAACCATGCGCTAGTCAACATTCTCAAAACTGATGTAGCACTTTTTAAAACTTAGATATGCATTATTTTCATAACACGAAGGTTATACCAATAGATTTGAAAAGTCATCAACCTCTACTAAATGAAGAACCTCAAAATTGACATTGAAAGGTACCCAAAGTATGTCAACCTTTACGTTATTGAGGACTCCAATTGGAAGAGCACACATTTTATTGGCCATAAACTGTATGTGCGATGAAGGTTGTAGTGCCGAATTAGCCATTTTGTGCCATGCTTCCTTAGTGAGGATGTTAACTTTGGTGCCAGTGTTAACTAAGATGTCCCAAATCACATAACGATTAATGATAACATTCACTAATTTTTCTTTGTCCTTCAGAGGGGCATGATTCAATTGATGATCTTTAGTCTATCAAGTTAATTAAAATTGGGCATAAATTGGAGTTTCTACTTGATTTTTAAGCTAATTACGTAGTTTTGGAATAATGTCTTCATTTATCATATGTTTGAAAAGCTCTTGAAAATCATCTCATGTCATATTTTAAGGTTCTACTACCTTCTACTTATCAACATGTTGCATTCCATCTTTGTCCTTGAGAAATTGAATTTCTCATTCTATTTTTTGTACTATCATCATAGTGTCTTAGAGCACATCATTCTATTTCTGGTCATAAATATAATTCCTCATCCAAGGCTATTCACATTATACCTTCTCAATAGGAGTGGATGTGGATTGAGATTATAGTCCACTATGCATAGTGATATTCACTTGTTGAGCTATTGGGGTGGATGAATTCACAAGCCAATGTGGTTTTTATATACAAACTATACCCTCACCATTTTCATTTATCTCATTAGTGATTTTTTTGTATAATTTAGAACACTCCTCGAGCCGATGATCATTTTTATAGAAAGCACATGTAGCGTAAACTGGACAATCTCTTTGATAGTGGTATGGGGATATGCACTATAACATGTTCTTGGTGGGAAATGACCACTTCCTCATCCTCATGTTCTACCTCAACCATGATAGCCACCATTATATTTATTGTTAGCCATATATGTTTGGCACGTACCACATGCACATGATTCATGGATGATGCTAATTAGTCAACAATTATTAGTTTCATGGGTGTATGCATCACATATTTTAAAATAATTAGATACCTTCAAATGTGTATCTCACTACAAAAGGGTACAAGAGCATACATCATGATTTTCATGACATATATCACACAACTAATTTAGTATAGTGTGGATGTTCTTGTGTGGGAAGTTGTTTTGAGTATGTCCTTCAAACTCACAATTAGTACACTAAAGACCATTATGAGTATCATGTGCATTATTTGTAGTTATTTTTTAAATTTTTTATTCTATTGAAGCTATTTGGGCTTCCATGAAGGGACTTATCTCAATATAGAGTATGGCTTCCAAAGCTTCGTGCAGGATAGTGAAGGTCTTTTAAGATAATGTTCATTAAAAGGGAAGTAACAACATCCCATAAACCATTGTGCATGCTAAGCAGTGTTGATTATAAATGACATTTTTGACATCAATATTTTGAACCTAACATCATATTCTCATACACTCTTGGTATGTTCCTGCTTTATATCTTTCATCATGGCTATACTTTATTTCTCAAATTTAGGAATGTCAAATTGTTGAAGAAATGTTGTTTTAATTTGATCATAGTAAACCACCACTTTTTTAGGGTAAAAATTTATATACTAGTTGTGTACTCATTTCAAAAGTGTAGTCATGAACTATCTATATTTTCACTCAAAAGAGGTGATGCCTCGTGCCCTCCGAATAGGTTCACATTTATGGATGTGTTTTATAGCATTCTGTGCACCTAAATATTCAGGTAAGTGAAGTGTCCTTTTGTAATATACCATTGATGACTGAGGAAATTAAACTAGTGGTTGTTGATGGCCTCTATAGCCTATCTCATGAGGATGAAGTCCACCACTTCCTCCTGTGCCACCTCCCAGTCCACCTCTAGCACCTCTGATAGAAACACCCATATTGTGGGGCTAGTAGATGGTTGATTAATCAGAGTTGGGACCATATTTTGTCCACTTTGAATGCCAAGTCACCTAAGAATTTTAAACTGAGCCAATAAATTCCCTTAAAGATGGAAATATAGTGATAAGTCCACATGTGTTACAATTGGCTCAACTACAATATCCATTACACGTTCAGTCTCTGATTCCATGCTATTTGTATCCCAATTATGTATATATATGTAATCTAATTAAAAATCATGATTACATACTATAGTTAGGAAATTTGGTTGATTCATATGTAGTTCTTTAGTTTTCATCATCTAACTAGTTTTTCCTTCATATGATATCAATGACATAGGGTGTAATTTGAAAGTGATGGGGTCTTCTTTATGTGTTTTTGCTTCACTAAAGATCCTAACAACACTTCTTGAGTTCTTCTGGTCTATTCCCACACCACTTACTCCTATGATCCTCTACCAATCTTCATCATATTTCCACTTCTACAATGCCCATTGATTGGCTACCATTTTGAAGCTATAATCTTTTACCAACTCTTCTCTATTCCCATTACAAATATGTGGCTCATGCAAAGTGGGTTTTAGCTCTCCATTGGCATAGTCTCAATTCCATATTTAATAAATTACTTCTAGATTTCTAATGGAAAATTTCAAATGTAACATCCATGTGGTTTTTTGAGGAACTAGAACTTATATTCTTCAGGACATGAATAATTAGTTACAAAATACTTCAAATGAACTAGGATCTCAGCAAAGAAGGTTTCGTATAATGTGCTATAAATATTATGTTCTACCAACTACCATGTGGAAAATACTTGTTTAAGGTAGGGAACTACAAAATTATCTTCAACCCCATTAATCCATTGCTCAATAGTCTCAAGGTTGATATGCTCAAACATATTCCATGACTGAGCAACAAGTGACATGAGTCTTATCAATGTAACCAAATTTTGGGTTTTTATTTTTAATAGTGCTTTTGTGATAAAATTTAGCCGAATGAACTAATGCACTAGACCTTTCACATAAGATTGTGGTCTTGCACACTCACGTAAAGTTCGCACCTAGAGATAAATTTTTGTAGATTATGTTACATAATAACATTAACTAGTTATATTTCTTGGGTTAAACATATAAGTAATTAGATATTACATAGACAAAAATATAATCTACTTTAATCCTAGTATCATTGTGTTCAACCAACATAATCATGTAGAAGAGTGCCATGAAGTTACGAGATTATTATTTATAAAAAGAAAAGATTTATATAGATTCCATACAAACTTCCAATCATCAAATGCTCAAGTCAACCTAGCGTAGTTACACAAATATCCATTTAACTTAACATGAACACATGTATGGTTATAACATTCACAATTCATATATTAAGCTTCAATAATGTTTATTAAAAAATTCATCACATAGTGCTTTATAACATGGTTATTTATACTTATTTATCCCTGACTAAGTATTTACAAAATTTAATGACATGAGTAATTGACCAATGAAATCTACAAAATGAGAGTCATGTAATTGTATTAAATAACTCCTCTTAAGGTTTCATGCCTTTAGACCCCTTATATAATCACTCTATGCTATATCCTTACTACCATGTGTTTATCTCCTTATGGTCTAGTGTGAAACTATGATAGATAAGGTCTTTGTGACCCTCGATAATATCTCTTTAACCATCTCCCAATTTTTATGTGCTTCCCAAGATTCATATTATTATTCAGAGCCATATGCTCTTGAGTTCCTTGTGATTAATTCTCCTTTGATTGGGTCTTCTTGTGATAGTGATTATGTGCCCTTTCCCTTATGTGCCCTATGGGTTTTGTGCCATGGTGATTTTTCACTATTTGATTTCCATGCCATTGTGTTTTCTCACAATGCTCCTTCCATGCCATGTTAGTTCCTCACCAAAATATCAAAACACTTAGCCAAAATTTCAGATCCAACACCTATCTTTTTATCTCTAGGCTTCTTTTTATATTATTATGTATTATCTACCTCTTATACATACTTCTTTATATTATTATTTTTGTCTACTTACTTTCAATCATCTCACCTACCTCAAAAGTTTTCCCCTAATCCAGATGGCTTCTAAAAATTCAAATTTTTAACTATTGCATTAAATGTTATTGGTGGCTATTAAGCAACTTTAGAACTTGGGCAAGTAGGTGGGAGGATATGAATATATAACTTTAACATTAACATTTATTCTTAACCTTCCTACCATGTTTAGTATAATGATCCTCAACCCCTAAAAGATCTATTTATCTTCTTTATAACTCCCATATGTTTTTTACCTCTTCTATTCATGTCTGGAGCTAGACTATTGAATTCTAAAGTTGGTTTGATGTAATCTAGAGCCAACCTGATGGACTATGGATCCATACTATTAGACATTAGATTTAGTCTAATGTACTTTAGAGCTAGCTTGATGAACTCTAGATCTTCAATAATGAACCCCAGAGATTGGCTGATAAACTTGAGAGTTTCATTGATGAACTATGGAACTTGGCTAATATACTCTGGAGCTTCACTATGGGACTTCTAAGCTTTCAAAAAACCATCTAGGGCCATTGCTAATATTTCTATTACTACTCATATTTCTCTTAAATATATAAAACTATATTTTTACAAAGGCTTATTAAATATATCAATGATATACTACTCTGATGTGCAAAACATAATCTATATTACATGTTTTTCAAATAATTATCTAATGAAATTATACCTAATTGTAATATACTTGCTCCTACCATGAAAATGGAATTCTTTATATTTTTAACCTTTAATTTTTAACTAATTTAAATCCTATGTTTGATTAAAGGGTTGAGTAGTCTAAATTAGTGAAATTATATGCATAAAACAACCATTGATTTGTTATATATTTTGAATATCCTTGACTTTATAAAAATAGTAATCAATATATACAAATAAAGACTTATCTAGAAAGCACCTGATATAGAAGATGTGAGTGTTAGAAACTAAGATATGAACATATTTGATTATCATCAACTAGGTCCTTGTATCAAAACCCCTCCTAGATAGTAGGACCACATTTAGATAATAATACTATGTGGCTCTAGTGTTTCAAAAATGGTGCTATTGTCCTCTATGAAATAGTGATACAAAATTATAGGTACACTTGATTTTATGTTTTTGGGTTCTATTCTTGCATGCATGAAGTTTGAAACTTTATATTGTGCCTATAATAACTTATTTATGATGCAAACCTTAATCTTCCTTGTAAATAAGTCATAAGCTGAAAAGTGTGTTCATTAGTAAGATATGATAGACATCCTCAACACCCCATTGTGAAGAGTGTTTCCTACATACCAATAATCTAAGGAGAGATGAATCCCAATGTAGTTCTCCACACCTAAGTGTTGGTATAAGTGTAACTCATGTTAGGATGTTAGTGGTCTTGAATGCCTTGAGTGTATTTGAGATTAGTAGAAAATCTATGTTGAGGGTAGTTTTAGATGGTATTATGTACAAGTAAGGTAGAATAAAGATTAATAACCTTTATTTTGATCAACTTGTTTCATGTTTGAATAGGTATTTTTCATCTAATATCCATATATTAGATAGAGGTCTAAAGTCATATATTTATAGTGTTTTGTAGCTTGTGTGGATAATGAAAGATGCTTAGGTAAACCTTCGGATGGTTTTAAATTTAAAAATATATCTATTCATTAAAGATAGGCTAGAGGACATTACTACCATTTTGGGGACACTAGTGTCATATGGCTCTAGTGTCCTTAATATGGTGTTAATGTCTAGTTGATAGAATATCGAGAATGAAGGGCGAAGATAAATAAATAAGGGTCTAAAATTATGTTTAAGCTAATGAAGGATGCCTATGGTCTACACAAAGGCTGTAAAAGTATGATAATATGATCTAGGATAGGTCTAGGGATAAGCTAGGAATAGGTTATCTCAATTAGCACTCTTAGCTCTCAAAGACCACTTTTAGTTGATTACATTCCTCCCCCTTATTCTAAAAATGCATCAAAGTTAAATGAATAGTATAAAAGAAAAGTAAGCATACTTGGACTTACCTAGGAAGTGAATCCCATGAAGCTATGTCTAAATGTGTAAAGATGGGTCTGTGTATGTCAGGCATGATCCAAAACATGAACTATAAATGAAACATGCATAAATAAATCCTTACTTAGGAGATATCAAAATCAGAAGACTATGTTAAATAAAGAAGTAACTGAGTAAAATTGAGTCAAGATATGGGAAAGAGGAAAGAATGAATACACCTTATTGGGTATGTAAACTAATGTATGAACCTGGTGACAATCTATGCGCATGTGTGTAAATAGTGATCAAATAATTGAATAGATTGGAATAAGATAATAGATTACTCAATCCTCATGTGTGGGTGGATTAGGAACTAAATCTAGTTTTTAATCCATCATTTCCCACCCCTACTTTTTGGATCATGACATGTGAATAACTTGGATTGGACTGATAATGTATCCACCCCTTTCTTGTGGGTGGCTGAAGAACTCAAGTAGGATATGAAACCATCATTTCCAACCCATGTGTAATAGATGCATCTAGAAATTAGCTATGTAAAATAATATAACTATCTAACTGAGTATATCTAACTATGTATGTCAGCTCCATGACCACTTAGGTACATTAGGCATCTCTACACAACTCAAGAATGCCAACCACTACAGATGGAGTAAGGAAAAAAACTAGGGATAACCTAGAATATAATGATAAGTGTATAAAACTTAGAGAATTACATGGCATTTTAAATTCCATCTAATAAACCTATGTGTAACTAAGCATATTGAAATAATGTGTCACGCACATGCCCCTAATCTGATATCTAAGTATCTAAACTAAATTTGGTGATGATATTTTCATGGATGAATCCCCAAATATAAGAAACAACTATGAAAATGAGATGAATTCATGTGAATATAAGTAAAATTTGAGCATAACTATCAAACCTATCACTAAATCTATGTAAACATGTAATGTATTTAGTGAACTATTCTAGCCAATTTGAGCTATCTTGAAATCAGGGCTACTAGATAATAGCACTACATCTTGGAAAGTAGCTTCATGTGGTGTTAGTTTCCTTATCTAGGCACTAATGTCTCTTTGGTCTAAAATTTGTGTCATTATACTAATTTTTAATTCCCTATTTTTCCTCTATGTTACATGTGTCTAAATTTTTGAAGCCTAGCCTATGTGCTGAAAACTATCCTATGAATGCAATATAGGAACCTCATCTCTATGACAAACCCCTATGAATTCACCCTCTTTTTAGGTTAGGTTTTGAACATGTGTAATAACTATCCTCATAATAAATAGATCTCTAAAATTTATGTTAGCTAGAGCATATATGATCACTACATGATAATCCAAAAAAATGTGCAAACATAACATCAAATCGTAAAATAATATAAGTATTAATATGTAATGTAAGATGCATGTCATGTATAAAATTGCACAAGGGTGTCAATATTAATGTAATAAATATATGTAATAATAAATATGAGTATAACTAAGTAGCTACCTAAGGAGATGGGGCATGATGTCCATCACATCATCCAAGTAGGAAGTGTATATACATGAGGTACCTCATGTCATAAAAAATGAGTGTGTGTAATAAGAAATGACAAGTGTCATGGCCATGACACATAAAATAAAACATACATATAAAACACATGAGACATGAAAAGTAAGCCAAGGGGGCACAATACAAGAAACATAGGCACATGTCACTAAATTTGAGAAAAGACATACAAGTACATGTTTAAATGTCCACATAAATGAGAAAAAAGTAAGTTGGTCTAGATCCACATAGAAGGACATGTTCAAATGTCCACATACACAATTATGAAAGAATATGCAAGGGACATGGGCACATGTCCAATACATACATGTTATGACTAGAAGTAGTGTAGAGCCAAATAAGAATGGCATATTCAAATGCCTTAGAATAAATGAAGCATATAAATATAGTCATGTATAAACTATGAAAGATATAAATAAAATCATGCATAAATATTTAATAAAAATTTGTGTAAAATTAAGGATGTACATATACCTAGTCTAAAGTAGTGATATTTAGCAAAAAATTAAGTGCATCAGTAGAAATGATCAATATCAATATATAATAATGCTAAAATTGGAATGTAGAGAATTTAAGGATAAAACATGGTAATATAAACTATGTATATCATTCCACCAACTAGGCAAATGTGTTGAATGAATAACCATGAATCAATGAATATGACCCTAGTAGGTAGATTATAACAAGTCTAGATCAACATAGTGAACTTGAACCTCATATACTATTTGCAAGCACTTGACAAGAAAAAGTGAATCATGTAGTATGATAAAACTGACTATACTAAGATAGATAACATATGTAGTGTCTACAAAAGATAAAAAATGTAAACGTAACAATGCGTACACTCTATACATTTTTTGTTCGCTAAGTAATATTTGAATATTTTTCTATTTTTGTATACACCTTAAATTGGTTAAGAAACCACACATATCATTTATTTTCATAGTCCTTTCATAGGACACTCTGATTGGAGAATATGATCTTTGTTGACATTTATTCATGTCTTTTGCTTTAGTCATCTTAGTCTTGTTTTAGGCTTGACTCACCAGTTTACCTATTCACAGTCATCTTGAACCTTTCAAATGGTCATTCCAACTTAGCTAGGTCATGTTTTTTATTAGTTTTATATCCCCTTTGATCCTTAGCCTATATGATAGGAGCATTGGGATTGGACCATGGTTCTAAAACCTAGGGTGTCTAGTTTCCAACACTCTTGTTCAAGGTCAATTTGAGCCTTAATGGTCAGTTCCTTCCACTATATGGGTCACAACCCCTTTCTATACTTCATACCTAAGTTTTTTAATTCTAGTTAAATGTAAATAAAGTTCTTAAATTTTAAATAAAGAGTATCCTATATAAAGGACTACACAAGGCATTTTATATCTAGCTCTTACTACTTTGGTACATTAAACTTAATAAAAATTAGTCAATATTATAGCTTAGCATTCTAAATCACACATAGAATTACATGTTTGATTAGGAAAGGGCCTAGGAAAAAGTCATTCTTGCATCTATCATGCATGTTAATTATGCACGTTCCCTAAGGGATAACTACATTTGATCTAAGACCCTAGCTTGAGGGTTAATGTAGGCAATGATTAGGATAGGAGTTATTCTAGATCATGTGATTAATCTTCCCTTAGCCTATTTTTACACCTTTTTTTTTTAATTCTTTTTTTGTTTTCATGTGTGTAGATCAATATAGGGTTTTAGAGATTAAAACAAACCTACAATAAGCTTTGTTAACTTCCATCCTCTAAAATTTAGTACATAGGCTCACACTGACCTAGGAAATAATACCCATAAAGATTAGATCTTCAAGACAACAATGGAAATGGTGGACTATCGGACTGATGCAACTCCTATCCAATTCTAGTGATCTTGTCAAATCTAAAAATTAAGTCTATATATAGATTCTAGATAGTGTCCCAGTCCTGCATCTCAATTTCTAGCTCTTGAATCATTCATTTTTGCCTATTTTTAGATAAATTTATCTCTCTTCCTCATGTAATTTACTTGATGAAAATCTATATTTTACCATATTAATCTATATTTTCCCCTTATTCTAGACCACTTATTATTTAATAACTACACACATATTTCCTAAAAATAATAAAAGATTTAGTGAACCTGACTTACTTTGAATAAATCTAAACCTCTAGGTACATTCAAGGTTTTTCCTTCATATTTTGTGCAAAAAAATTAACTTTAATTTTTTTTATTTTTGTATAAAAATTTTGTGCATTTATTCTATTTGAAATTATTTTTAGAATTTAAAATATTGCATAATTTTCAAAAATTCTAAAACCCTAGCTCAAAACCCTAGATTTCCAAACGTAGTCCTCAAACCCCAAGCTTTCCTTGTAAATTTTAGAAAAATATTTTGGAATTTTTTCAAATTGTTTTGAGTGTCTAATTTATTTTCAAAATCTGAAAATTAGTAGTTACTTTGTTCAAAAATTCAATTTCAATTTTCTAACTTTTGTATAATTTTTTGTGCATTTATGTTATTCAAAATTATGTTTAGAAATTAAAATTATTGCATAAATTTTCAATATTTTTAAATCCCTATCCCAAAACCCTAGATTTAAAAACTAAGTCCTCAAACCCCAATCTTTCCTCCCTTAAAATTTTTAGAAAAATACTTTAGAATTTTTGAAAAGTGATTGGAATAGTTAAAAGTATTTTCAAAATCTCTATGTTCATAGTTATTTTTACATTTATTTGATTAATATTACTTTTCAATATTCTCTTTGGTGAAAGAAATAAAATGGACACTAAGGCACTTCTTCCCTCTCATCCCATAGATTAAATTTTAAATTTTTCTCATAATTATGACAATGAATGGATAAATTTGCAAAATTACACATTATCTAAAAATGTGGAAAATGATTTCATTTATAATGAAGATAACTACTATTATTGTAATCATAAATATGATGATATATGTGATATTTATAGTGAAGTAAAAATATATGCATCTTCTTCTCTCAAACCTATCTCTTTTATTCGCTCTTCTAAAGAAAATAATTTTGATAAATGGGAATGATACTTTTCACCTCATTCTCCTATGCACAATGCACCAAATGAACAAATTAGTCATGAACTACTAAGTGAACCTCTTATTGGTGATAATTTGATTCCATGTGAACCTAACCTCTCTCTCTCTCTCTCTCTCTATATATATATATATATATATATATATATATATATATATATATATATATATATATATATATTCAAAATACAACAATATAAACATAATAGAATCAAATTGCCAATCCAAAGTTTAAATGATACATCTCAGGTTCCTAACTCTTCTTTGTCAAAATAATGTCTAAATGAAAACTCTTCTCTTATCTATCATATTACACATAAAAATCATGCATACACTCCATCCATGAATAATATAGATGAACATGATATTCTAATTTCAAATGATACTTTATTTCATATTAGAAAAGAATTAAATTTTTATCTTACACCTCTCCCTAGTTGCACTGAAAATGATAATTAGTATGATAGTGAACATGTAAATGAATATGAAAATGAGAGTGATTATGAATGATATGCCAGTGATGAAAATGCATGGAATGATGATTATTATTATGCACATAGTGAAGAAGAATATGCATCTCATGTTTCTAACTCTTCTCTCTCTCCTCTCAAACATAATGCACTTCCAAATGTTGTTTCTAATTCTATACACAAACCTATTTAAAATAATGCATGTGTTCATGATAATAACACCTCTTCTACTAAATTATAATGTGATACATCAAAACATAAAGATACCAATTAATCTTCCAAGCCACCCCTCACTACAGTAGAATCTAGTTTTCACTCTTCACCTAAAGAGATTGGTAGCCGAGATCTCTCTAGTAAGGTCCAAGTTACCATTACTCCCAAGGTTCAAGTGAGCACACCCCTTCTTTATAATCTAATTTATAATTGTAGCATTCCCATGGTTAAATGAACCACTTCAAGATACTAATGTACCATCCTAGGAGATTCTCTCTTTGATGCATGTAGTTGGTGAATTACAACACCATGTACATATCCTTACCTTCAAAAATAAGGATTATAAGTATTGGATTGATGTTAATGATCTATATGGTAACCCAATTCTGAATACATTCATAAAAGCTTCATTTCCTAATCATTTTTAGATACCATCATTGCCTCACTTTGATGGAATTGGAGATTCATTTGTACACATTCAAGCCTTTCGAAAGGCTTTGCCATCTCATGCAAGTCCTTTGATTCTACTCAAGCTATTATAGAAGACATTAGTTGGGGAAGCACAAAATTAATTCTTTCATCTACTCGTTGTTGGCTCCTTACACACATATGATGAGTTAGACGAGGAATTTCTCAATTATTACATAGCAAACATGTGCCCTCATGTCACATATGAAAAACTTGCAAATTTACATCAGAATACTTTAGATCTAGTTAGTGATTATATCTTATGATTAAATAATCACATATTAAAATTGATATACAAACCAAAACATTTCAAGATTCAACATATATTTATTAAGGAGCTTCACCAATCTCTACTCAAGCATCTACTATATTAGACAGTTTTCTTTCAAGCATTTATGCTATATAGTTCTAGGTTTGGAAAAGAAATTGGGATTGATCGAGGTAGATTAAATTGATTAAATTACTCTAGATTTCATATCATTGTCTACATCTATAGCTCCTAGCGTACAACATCCACCATGTCCTAAACAAGATAGGAGACCACAATTAGACAAGCAACTAGTTAAGAATAGAGAGATAATTTCTAGAATACTACCTATAGTATGCACTACAAAGAACAACATCAAAGCACCAATATAGTTTTATTTAGAGCAAGATAACCCATGTGCCATGTTATCAAAACTATTATCTAGGATGTTAATCATATTGCCTTCTACTCAATCAATGAGATCTATATGTCCTATAGAAATAGCCTCATCGACCCTTTTATAACTATGATCATATATGTGGACATAGAGATAATGATTGTTATGGACTGAAATATTACATTAATAGATATGTTAATAATGGCATCATAGCATTCACATAGGGGGAAAAAATATCTCTTCCACTATCAAACCATATACCTCATTAATCCATAACTGAGTCATCTTGAGACATTTCTTCATAGGAATCATCGGTCACTCATTGTGAAAGTAATGCAGGTTCTAAGATAAAGCCTTAGAGGAGATCTCCTATTCTACCTATTGAAATGGTTTGGAAACTAGTGCAATGAGAGAAACCTATATATAGCACTATAGTCCAAGGATTACATAGTACAATTCCATATAGATATATAATAGAGTCACAAGCATCATAGTAAAGTATTACTCACTAGAAATATTCACTACAGCTAAATTTGTTGGGTCCTATCTCACATAGCAATCCATTATGGTTAATATTAAATGAATCCACATCACAAAGTACTAATCATGAAAAATATTCATTATGAAAAGATTTTCTAGGTCCTATTTCACATAGTAATCCACTATGGTTGAGATTAAACAAGCTTGCATCAAAAGTTTCAGCTCTAGCTTGATCTATGGCTTAGTCATATGTATCATAGTAGAGGCCACAAAGTATATGATTATAGATAGATCAGCCTTATTCATAGCACATAGTTTCTATTACACATCTAATAAAGTTACATTTTACAAAATCTCTACATCCAATTATAGTTACTATACAATAGATAGTATCAGATATAGAGAATGTTCCTATACATCATGAGAAGTATGGGCATTTATTCAGCTGGAAAACAAGATTTAGATGTGATATAACAAAGAGTGATACAACACATAGTCATACTATTTCTAGTTCATAAGCTTCACTTAGAAGGGAAATGATGGATCTAAAGTTCTAGATAGCCTTTATATTCTTGAGCCAATCTTAGGGAAGTAATATGCACAGTGTGCTATCTTACATCCCCATATACTAACAACTAACATTCTAAATTCCCAATAGCTATCCATATCCAAAACCATCCTATGAAAAGTCTAGATCTTACCAAATGCACTTATCCAAATCCTACATTACCAATCTCAATCCAAGTCAAATTTATCCAAATAGTTTACCAATTACCAAAACAAACAAATTTTTTCTTACATATGATTACAATTCAAAATCAATAGCCTAATATCACAATTATCAACAAAGCAATCAAATCACATATACTAAGTATTGTTTACCGAAAATATACAACCTTAAAACATCAATACCAAATCAACTACTTCTAAAACAACCATATGTAATGAATATAACAATGTATTTAAAATACCATAACATAGTACAATTGATTCAAAATCTAAACAAACATCCATATATATATATATATATAACCAGGTTTTGAAATACATGTACACTATAACAAGATACAATCACTCATGAATGGGTATTATGCCCTCACTCTCAGTCTCACTCTCTCCTCTAGTCTAGTACTGTAGTCTCGCCTCAACTTGATGCCACCACACCTCTGAGATCTTGAATCCCTCTTACATCGGCTCTCTTGCTCTAGTAACCACCCATGATGCTCATATAAATCTGCATACCACCTCTACAAATTTTTGTACTCATCCATGATACATGTACTTATCAATCCATAATAAAGAGGAGGTATCCTATGCCTATTCCTCTTAGCACTCAGCTCATCCCTCTCTCCCACTACCCTAACATATGCAGTTGTAGATATATTAGCCCTGTTAAACAAATGAGCATAAATATTGGCTATAAATATTACTCTCGAAATTAAACCCTCCTCCACAACATCATCAGGAATATGCCATGTGAGCTTGTGAAGTGTAGACTCAATCATGGTCTCCCAAAACCCATCATCTCCACCTCTTGCCCTAGCCTATGCTTCATCTTTATCACCTTCTGCTCTACCTGAACACAAAAGTACAACACTACATTAGACATGCATATTCAAATCAAGCTAAAACATGTGTAAAATTGAAAAATAATGCAAATATAATCAATGTTTACCTCCCATAATCTAGATCAAAGTGGGGTCATCATACTTGAGGGCTTCCCCTACATCAATAGGATATAATGAAACCCATCAATGCCTAGCCCACCATGTGGTATATGCCTCTGTGCAACAAACATTATGTACATCTAGAATATCTATAGCCATATTTCACACATCCATAAGTAATGGTTTTAAATAAACCTTGGTAGGTCTCCCATGAGATCCTACCCTTTCTGATACTTGTGCACTCCTGACCCACATCTATGATATTGGGGGCAGAGCCTGGGGTACTCCAAGCTATCTATTCATGCACTCATATTGAAAGTGCTCATACACTCCAATCCAACGGTCATGCAACCAAAAATTGACACTCATATACCATAACTACATTCCATCTTTGAGCAACCCATGGAATCCCATATAGGGCATCCATATGATATCTTGAGCCACTAATATATTTAAAACTCATCTATAATGATCAATCTCGAGAAATCAGATAGCCAATGAACTCATCCATATCTCTCCAAATGGATGTAGAGGTGCCCACCTCTCCCTCAGTAATCTTATTGATGACACAACTGCTATGTGCTCATAAGCGAAATAATGTAATAAAGTATCTGTACTCAAACCACCACTAAAGGCATCTTGATTAAATTGGTATTGATCCCTATATAAGTGGGAAAGCATAGTCCTCCCCATGAGAACACAAACATGACAAACCACTTCTACAAATGTGGAACACTTGACTATACAATAGCTGATAATAATAGATCACTATCACTGCCTCTCTTATGTATGCCTGAAGGCACACCAATTTAGTATAAAGATGCACAATCAATAACATCCACATCCATATCATCTTGTAAAGTCACACACCATTCTCTAAGTGACAAGTTCAAAATATGGTACACATCTTCAAGAGTAATAGTAATCTCTCCCATTAGAAGCCAAAAAGTATAGATGTCTACATTCTACCTCTCACATAAGGTAGTAGTCAAATACCTATCCCACGACATAGTTCCTAGGTCACACACATGACCCAACCCTACCCTATCCATCATAGCCATCTCATCAACTAACAAAGGTAACAATCTCAAAGTCTCCATCACTTGGCATCTACAGAACTCCCTCATCCATACTTTTCCCTAAAAAAACACCAAAAAATAACATATACATAATTTCAGCATGCCAAATCAACAACCAAGCAAAAACATAAGTAAACCAAGCAACAACCTAGAAATTCTAGTCTCTAAGACAATAGTTCTCAATATAGGATAACAACACTAGATAGGAGCACTGCAACCTAGATAGTAGCAGTGGAGCCTAGATAATAGTGATGGAGGAGGGATAGGAGTGGTAGAACTAGTAAAAAAATTCTTAGGCTACATAAAATAGATCAAAAACATAAAAAATTGGCTTCCAAATATGTAAAAATCACACATTTCATCTACTTACCAAGGTAATCTCCCCACCAACCTCAATTTGGGCTGCCAACTACTCAAATCGGGTCACGAAAGGTGCTCATCTCCTTAGCATATTTCCTAAGAGCTCTAAATCTCAACCTAGTTAATGCACAAATGAATCAAAAATCAATCCAATTCTCCTATATCAATCAAACTCTCTCATTCAAAGTAAAATACCATTTTTACTATAACTTCAAACAAGTAGCTCTATTTTATAAACCATTTTATTCCACATAATCATAAAAATGATACCTTCAATATTGCATGAGCCTCGCTCCCTTAATACATCATCTGACTATTATGAAACATACATCTTTATACCAAATTTTACCCAAACATACACTTTGGTCCTACCTAATGAAAGACTCATTCAACTATCAAACAACTTAATTTAATCAATCAAGCAACTTCTCAATCAATTCAAACTATACTAACCTCCCTGTTATCATTACATCACTAGTCATCACGTTTGGCTCAACCTCCTCTATCGTGGATATTGTCCCTCTCCTAAAAAAGGGGAATCATTCCTACTATTTCTATTGTTACACTTATCCAGTATACCCATCTAATCTCATATATGGATACACCATGGTTCTTACACTCCAACAATCATATTATTAGATTCGGTCAAATATACAGTGATTTATATTACATGGGTCACTTAACATGGTTTTTACACCTCTAGTATTTAGATTATCAAATTTAACTTAGATTGGTCAAAATCTATAGTGAATCAAACTACATGGGTCATTCAACATTACTCAAGACATTTAGAGGGACATACCTTTAGTTTATATATACATAGATTAGTTATATATATAGTGGTTCAAATTATATGGATCATAGTGACTTTGATATAGATTTAGACTAGATAGAAGATCACAGGCATAGTGCAGAGCACATTATTTTGATCTCCAGTTTTACACATGGGATATGACACAATAGCTCATATAAAATGTGGTTATATATATTTATAGATTATATAGATGCATCTCTCACATACCAAACTTGGGGGTATTACATAGATGATCATGTTCTTTAGCATCCAAGATTATATAGACTTGAATGGAAAGATATGCCATCCTCTTCTTACACATTTACAAGAGTTTCTAGATTACACCTAGATGTACCCAAGTTTTCACTAGATTAGATCACATGCCCATCTACAATGGTTGGTTTATAGCATTACCCAGACCCAGACTACATGAGTTTATGTGGGATCAAGGGTAGACATTGGTTTTGACCCTTCAAGCACTTCTCAGTTCCACTTCAGATTATCTAGAGTGGAGGCATCAAATTTTTTGCTCTTCATAGTGTAAAAATTCTATAAAAATATTTTATATTACATGATTTTATGTGGGATAAAGGATAGACATTAGTTATAGGTCTTTGAGCAT
Source organism: Torreya grandis (assembly GCA_037957365.1). NCBI lineage: Eukaryota > Viridiplantae > Streptophyta > Pinopsida > Cupressales > Taxaceae > Torreya > Torreya grandis. The sequence goes on along the minus strand of JARHVA010004163.1, from coordinate 216,151 downwards.
TTCTCATTGGTAGCCAAATTTAAAACAAGGAGCAAGCATTGCCCTCCTTCTCCACAATGACACATATTCTATATTGAGATTTAGTACATGGGGCATTCATTTCAAGGAATCCTTCTTTCTCCAAGCACTATTCATCTCTCCATCCACTTCCCTAACTAGGGAGTTGGACCCTTTTTCAACACACTTATCTGCACACAAGTAGGTTCATGTATGTTTTTTTCTTTATTTCTTTTACTTTAGTACTTTATTTCATTACATCAGTAGATTAAAATGGAAAAAAATTATACACCCTAAATTGGTCAATCAACTACACATATCATGTATTTTAATATTCCTTTCATAGGAGACTTTGATTGGAGAATATGACCTTTGTTCACATTTAGTCATATTGGTCTTATTTTCAAGCTTGAGTCACCTTTTTGCCTATTTCCAGCCATCCCAAACCTTTCAAATAGTCATTATACCTTAGTTGGGTCATATTTTCTATGATTATTCCATCCCTCCTCATCCCTATCTTGTATGACAAGAACACTAGGATTGGACTACAGTTCTGAAACCCAAGATGTCTAGTTTCTAACGCTCCTATCTAAGGTCAATTTGAGCTTTAACAGTCAGTTCCTTCAGCTAGATAGGTCCTAACCCCTTTATTTATTTTTTCCCTAATTTTTCCAATATCAGCCAAATGCAAATAAATATCCTAAAGTTGAAATAATGAGTCTCCTATATTAAGGAATACACAAGGCATTTTATATCTAGCACTTACTACTTTAGCACATTAAACTTAATAAAAATCAATCAATAGTATAGCTTAGCATTTTGCATCACACATAGACTTGCATGATTCATTAAGGAAGGGCCTAGGTGAAAGTCAATCTTGCATCTATCATGCACATTGATTATACATTTTCCCTAAGGGATAATTACATTTGATCTGAGACCCTAGCTTGAGGGTTAATGTAGGTAGTGATCAAGATAGTAGGGGTTCTAGATCATTCAATCAGTCTTCCCCTAACCTAGTTTTTTCCTACTTTTGATGCATTTTTTGTTTGCATGTGTGTAGATGGATACATGGTTTTGGAGATTAAAATGAACCTACAATGAGCTCTGTTAACTTTCAGCATCCTTAATTTGGTACACAGTCTCACACTAACTTGGAAAACAAAACCTATAAAACACAAATCCTTAGGAAAATACAAGCAAATGTGGATTATAGCACCATTTCCACTCCTATCTAATCAGAAAATGAAGTCTAGAACTAGATTCCAGATAGTGTCCCATTCTTGCATCTCAGTTTCTAGCTTTTGAATCATCTATTTCAACCTATTTTCAGTTAAGTTTATCTCTCTTCCTGATGTAATTTACTTGATGAAAAAATATATATTACCATATTAAAATATATTTTCCCCTAATTATAGACCACTTATTATTTAGGAACTACACACAAGTTTCCCTAGAATAATAAAATAATTTTTGACATGTCATAAAGATTTTGTATTTTTTTGGATATAAGCAATATACAAATAATACAAAAATGAACTATGTACAATAAAAAAGGAGAATGAAATTATGTACAATAACTGATGAGTTTCATGGGAGACTCACTATCACTATGTTATATGTCAAAAATAGGAATGGTAATCTCTCATACAATGTCAATGCTATATTGTAGTTGAATGTTGTTATAGTAGGAATCTAGGTATTATTCATCATTAGGATCATAAGAACTTAGAATGCTAGAGTGAATTGCATCATACTATGGATTTAACCTTTTTTAATTGTGATTTAGAATATTGATTGTGATTTTTTGCTATGAAATTGTGCTTATTGTATGCATATGGTGTTGTGGAGGTTGTTTTACTAGAAACCTTTTTTTGAGAATGCTTGTTGGCTTAGAATGATTTTGTATTTATAACTGCAGTTATGATTTTTTGGTAACATGTACCGAGTATCTAGATATTTTACCTTGATGAACTATAACTATGACTTTTATGTTTTAGGATGTTCAATAAATCCCAAACCCTATTGACTAGTATTATCAATATGAGTAGCAATGCCTTGGGACTGCTTTCCCAAACCTTGAATGTGATAATCAAATTATTATAGATATTTTTAACCAAAATCATATTGATTGGAAAGTTAATCCTAATTTTGGATAGGTATATTTTCCTCTTTTACAAGCTTTACCTATGCTTGTTGTATTGTTTCTTACTCTGATTGTGCTTTTTGAAGCTTATAGTTATGAGTTATGCTTTGATATCCATTTTTGTACTATTTATGGATTGGACCCTTTTTTGAATTTTTATATGTGCCATTTTATGTTGTTTAGATGGAGTGTCATTGTTTGAGTCATATGTATCCATTATCTATTTTATTTTCCTTTGCATTCCTAATCAGGAATCGATGTGGTACCCATGCATTCTATGATTTGCACATTAATATCTTGATCTCCTTACTAAGTGTAGAGGGGATATGTTGATAAATTTAGCTTTAATCATTTCAATGAGTACCTCACTTGAAATCTTATTTTAACTTTGAATGATTTTTGAATCACTAGTTTTAGATATACTTTGTTATGATTTAGTGTTTTTAAATGTAACATTATTTTCCACAAATTGACTAGGTGATGATCCATATACATGATTTACACTAGTGTACCCTAGAGCCCTCTATCTTGTAAATTAATTTTATAATATTGTAAGATTTTCATTTAATAGTTAATTTTTATTTTGTAATCCTACAATTATCTTGATCATACTGATAATTTGATCACATAGAGTCTCACAAGTGCAAACACTAGCTACTTCTAGTTGAACATGTAGACACACACCCTATAGGGAAGAGAAGTGAATAGGCTAAGCATGGGGATTAATGATATTGGTATAGGTTACGTCATCTTTTGGAGGAGTGATATCATGGACCTGGTTAGAGGGAAATGAGCTATCCTCCTCATGGAGATGAGGAGGATAAGGAGATTTTGTCCTCTAGATAACATATGACATTGAAACTTCAAACATAGTTGTTAGCTTATATGCTAAATCCTCTATCTGTTTAAGATTTTACTTGTTAATGGAATTCCACATAGGAGAAGGATAACATTATATGAGATACAACATATATTAAAATTGATATAAAGCATCATCTATACTTGTTTTTATTGTCTTTTCTAAGTTCATTCATAATTAAAGGGAACAAGCATGCAAATGAAAATATTAAATTTTGTAACAAAAAGTGATTAGTTTATTATTTAATTCTGATCATAATTATCTAAAATACAAATTAGAAGATATATGGATATGAAATCTAGGTAAGAGAAATGTAAACCCTAGGGTTATCTAGGGTTAGGGCTTGTGTAATATTCAAAGTAAGTTGAGTTCACCAAATATTTTAAACTTTTAGGGTTTAGATAATGCAAATATTATGTTTGATTAAAGGGTTGAATAGTCTAAATAAATGAAATAATATGCATAAAATAACCACCAATTTTTTTTATAAATTTTGACTAGCTTTAAATTTCTAAAATTAGTAATAAATATGTGCAAATAAAGACTTATCTGGAAAACACTTGATATGGAAGATATGAGTGATGAAATATGATATTTGAACTACTATGATTATCACCGAATAGATCCCTATACCATACCACCTCCTACATATTAGTGCCACATTTGTATAGTAGTACCATGTAGGTCTAATGTCATGAAAATGGCATTAGTGTCCTCTATACAAGACTGCTCAAAACGTCTCAGTGTAACTACACCTATGTTTATGGGTTTTATTCTTGCATGAATAAAGTTTGAAACCCTATATTGTGCCTATAATATCTAATTTATTATCATTTTTACTAGTATGATAATGCTAAGGTATACATTTGGTCTATACCACATGTCTCTTGAATAGATATATGGATATGAAACCTATGTACTAGAAATGTAAACCCTATGTTTGTCTAGGGATAGTGTTGGATCATGGAGCATGAGAAATAATTAAAAAAAATATATTCAATATAAGCTTATGTATTTTAATTTTGTACAATATTCAAGTTATAAAGGCTTATGAAAGAACAAGTTGGTTATAACACCAACTAGCTTGTAAAATAACCCAAACAACTAAAAGTAAATAAAATAAACTAATTAAAAATAACTTTGGATCATAAATGATCCCAAAAAAATCCCCCTTGATCTAAAGGGGTATAGAAAGACTAAAGCAATGAAGTATGAGTCATCCAAATAGACTTTGATACAATTATAACTGGTATACTATGCATCCTTAACTGATCAACATCCTGCTCATCCTTGTATTCAAGTAGAACAAGATCACACCGTATCCAACTGCATAGATCCTCACATAGAATCCATCCAACAAATAATTTTTCCCATATTATGTATGACACATCTAAAAATGATGCAAACATCTCCTGTAGGCCTTTGATCAACACTAATGATGCTAACAAGTCAATGCTGACTCATACTACAACCGCCAATGACTGATCAAAAACTAATATGAAATATATTCTCCCCTATTAGGAAAGAGGTGAAAATTTGTGAAACAAATAAACCAAGTACACATTACTGAAATGTTCCACATCAAATATCATATCAACACAAGATCTATGAAAGCAAAGTACACAAGACAAAAAATTCTACTACATCAAATACCAATCTTGAGCCTAGCAGCTCACACAAGATTGGTGTATTACCATCTCATAATATATAGTCATCAATTGTGGAGAAACAAAATTTTTAGTCATACCATCCATCAGAAGAATATGCAAAAGAATAGCTAGAAAAAAGAACTAGAAGATTGATTGGAGTGACTGGAGTGACCAACAAAGTTTGTTTCTACCTTATTTAAATGTTGAGAGGACTTCCTTTTGGAGGTGCACTCTGTAGAGAGGTGTCCTATGCCACCATAATTTTAGAATATTTTCTCACATACACTATAACTAGAGGAAGAATAGCCACATGAATAAGAATTTATACATTTTTGCTTATGTCCATGTGAATGTTTGTGGTTATGCTTATGCTTTTGAGAACCAGAGTGATGTCTATACTTCAGAGAACTAGAATGATCCTTATGTCCAGAATGATGCTTTTGTTTAGATGTGGTCCTGAGAGAGTGTATTTATCTCTGAAAGTGTTTCAAAGATTGTTTTCTATTATACTCATATAATGGATTACCTATTTTGGTATAATATGCCTCCTTAATATGTTTTTATTTCTTATTTGTAAATTATCGCTCATGTTGAGTGAGTAACTAACAAATGGAACCAAAATTAGATTTATTAAGCTTATGACTAAGATGTAGCATTTATAGAAACTTCTTATAGCTAGGGTTAAGGCCATTAAAAATAATAGAAATGACCATTTCATCATCAATTTTCCCACCGGTAGCGCCATATTCTTGTTTCAAATTCTTAATTCATGACACATATTTTGAAACATATTCATCATTTGTTAGTTTAGTTTTTATAAATTACATAAGAAGGTCAATTTTATTGTAAGAAGATTGTTTATCAAATAAGTATTTTATAGATTTCTATGCTTTCCAAGCTTCAGACTTGATGACATCTACTTGAATTATAACTTGTGCACTACAAGCTAATTTCAAAAGAGAAAGGGCACACCTATCAGATCTATGAAATTCTACAAGCTTTGTGGCATCGATGGGTAATGTTGGATGTTTTTCAACTACTTCCCACATGTAGATAAAGACTAATGTATTTTCCATGTTCATTGACCATTCCATATAAGTTTTTGGAGTTAACGATCCATTTTCAGAAATCAAGCTCATAATTTTAGCCTTGGTGTTTATCAAAACAATGCGGAAGAATAGGGAATACTATTGAGGTTTTGCCATTACCTTCCAAATAGCATCCTAATAGAAAAAAATCTTGGGAATCATAAAAATATTACACCTTCTAACTCCTATTACACCCTTACATCACTATTTTCAATGGAAATATTATTATATCCTTATAACTCCTTTTATAAAAAAAGTTAAAAATTAATTTTGAGAAAATAATGCCAATGGGTGTTGAACCCCAGACTTCCTACTTTAAAATATTTACACAAAAAAAAGTTTTACAAGTGTTCCAAGAGGATTTACAAGACTTTAATAGAGATGTTTACATTTTAACCTGATTTCCCTCTCAATATATAAAAGATTACTTTTCCTTGTAAAACAAAATTTTAACCAGGAAATATAATTTGAAAAAACTGATTCATGGATTTTGTTGAGGGCCCACATGCTAATATAGAGAGAATGAATTAAATAAAAACCTAAATTATTATTGTAATTTTCCTTACCACTGCAGGATCATGCCATATCTTGTTCTATCTAGTCTGCATTCTATCTAATCATGCCATGTCTACATTTTATCTGGTTTGCATTCTATCAAATCATTCTAGGTCTGCATTCTATCATTTGATAATTAAATGTGTAATATTTTCAAACATATACATAATTATATTACCTATTTTATAAATACATATGAAAAAATAATTGATACACTTATGAGAATTCAAAAGTGCTATAATAGGATTACCAACTCCACCATAAACTATAGAAATATATTAATATTATACCTTTTTAAAACTTCTTCCTTTATAATTTCATTCTTATGCCTTATATTGTTCTTGGTCTACTGTTATATATTCATGAAATGCAACCAATAAAAAAATAAAGATATTATTTGGTAATTTGGAATGCTTTTCACTTACAAGAAGTCTTGTACTAGTTTTGATTTATTTCATACCATCTATTTTTATTTTACCACTCATTGATATTGGTGAAGCTTCAAGAAAGTCCAAGCCATTTGAATGGAATTTGAACTATATAAACTGAACATTCTCTTTCTTCTTCCACTGTCATATTCATGGCTTCCTTCAAAATGTGGCTCTGATACCACTATTGGATCATGGAATAAGAGAAATAATACAACAAAATATATTCAATGTAAGATTTTATATTTTATTTTCTTACAATAGACAAGCTATAAATTCTTGTGAAAGAACAAGTTGGATATAAAACCAACTAGTAGGTAAAATAACCTAAACAACTAGAAGTAAATAAAACAAATTAATTAAAAATAATTTTGAATCATAAATGATTCCAACAAATAGGGTTTGTATAATGTTCAAAGTAAAGTTCACCAAATGTTTTAACCTTTTAAGGTTTAGATAATGTAAATATTATGTTTGATTAAAGGGTTTAGTAGTCTAAATCATCAAAATAATATGAATAAAATAACCACTAATTTTTTAAAATTTTGATTCAATTTAACTTTATAAAAATAGTAATAAATATGTATAAATAAAGACATATTTGGAAAATAATTGATATGGAAGATCTAGGTTATGGAAACTTGGATATGAACTAGTCTGATTATCACCAACTATATCTCTATATTATAACCCCTCCAAGATAGTAGTGCCACATTTGGACATTAACACCATGTGGCTCTAGTGTCATGAAAATGGCACTAGTGTCATCTATGTAGGACTGCTCCAAACATATGGATGTAACTGCACTTATGTTTATCAATTCTATTTTTTCATGCATGAAGTTTAAAACTCTATATTATACCTATAATAGCTAATTTATTATGAAAACCCTAATCCTCTGTGTAAGTAAGGAATGAGTTGAAAAATGTGTACGTTCGTAGGATAGGGTAGACAACTCCATCACCATGATGTGAAGAGATTTGGATACATACCAACACTTTGAGGAGGGATCAATAGTAATGTAGTTTTCCCCACCTAAGTATTGGTGTAAGTGCACATGATGCTAAAATGATAGTGGTCTTCAATGGCTTGAGCATGCTTGAAATTGGAAATCTAGAAAATCTAAGCTTAGGGTAGTTGTAGATGGTAACATGTATAAATAGGGTAGAACATGAATTAATAAACTTGATTTTTCTCAACTTATTTTCCATTTGAATAGATATTTTACATCTAATCTTTATCTACTAGCTATAAGTCTAAAATTCATGTATTTATAGTGTCTTGTAGCTTGTACAAATAATAAAAGATGTTTTGGCCAACACTAAGAGGGTTTTAATTTTGAAAATATATCCATTCATTAAAGATAGCATAAATTAAATCAACACCATTTTGGGAAAACTATCACCATGTCAATCTAGTGTCCTCAATGTGATGCTAATGTCTAACTGGTAGACTACTGAGCACAAAGGGCCAAGATTAAAAAATGATGGTGTAAGACTAAATTTAAGATGATTAGAGATGCCTATGGTTTACACAAAGGCTAGAAAGGTATGATAATAGGATATAGGATATGTATAGGGATAATCTAGGAATAGGTTATCTCAATTATAACTCTTGGTATTCAAATACCACTTTTAAGTGATAACACTTTAACAATGTAATGGAAGATTTGTTTTCCCAGTAGATAGTTGAATATCCTTTCTGCTCCTCATGCAAATTTGAAAGTATTCTTCTAATCCATAAATATTGACATGTTGTATTTGCTGCTATATATTATGCTTCAGTCGATGAAAGTGAAACTATGGGTTGTTTCTTTGAAGCTCAACATATTTCTCTTGAACCAAATTTAAACACATCTGGATGTGATTTTCCTATCATGAAGACTACCAGCCCTTTCACTATCCATGTATCCTACTAAATAAAAATCATATACTACTACATATAAAACTCCATAGATTTTTATGTCATTAACATACCTCAAAATGCTATGATGTGATTGGTAATGTGTTTATTTCAATATCTCCATAAATATAGATATGAGGTTGAATAAATACATGTTGTCCAACCTAGTTGTAGTTAAATACATTAGAATTCCCACCATACTCTTATAATGTGTGGGGTCTACATTACTGCTATAATCATTCTTGTGTAATTTCAAGCTTGTTTTAGCTAGGGTTGATACTAGTTTATTGTATAACATCCTAAACATTTTCAAAATATCCTTTGTCTACTTTCCCTAAGATATTATTATGTATTCATTTATTTTATTGACTTATATCGTAAGAAAGTACTTCAAAAACATAAATAAATTATCTCTAAGTCATTATTACTGGTTGTTTTGAATGTTTATATGGATAGATTTTCATTCTTGGTAAAGATTAGATCATCCACATATAAGACAACATTCAAAGTTACTTTTTTGTTTTACTTGATATAGAATGTGGGCTCACTACCACTTTTTATAAATCCATTTCTCAACAAGTAATAATTTATACAACTATACCACACTCTAGGTTCTTTCCTAAGACCATATAATGCCTTTTTTAGTCTATATACCTTGTTATAATGCCTAAGAATATCATATATAGGTGTATATCCTACATAAACATCTAATTTTAATACTCCATTCAAGAGGGCTGACTTGACATCCATTTGATGCACCTTCCACTTGTGTTGAGAAACTATTGCAATGATTGTTCAAAGAGTTTTTAGCCTTACTACGGGTGTAAATTTTCATTATAGTCAGGTACAAGCCTTTATTTCTAACCTTTTACAACTAGCCTTGCTTTGTGGCTATTTATCTTAGCTTTAGGAGTTGAATATTGTAAACCCATTTCATTCCAATGAATTATTTTCCTATTGGAACGGCTACCAACTCCCATCTCTAATTTTTCTCTATTACATGCATTTATTTATCCATTACTTCACACCACATACTCTCCTTGATTGTTTCCTCAAAGTAGATAGGATAAAATACTAAAAAGATAGCATAATTCATTGTTTCATCTTAATTATCTTCATACCTTGACTATCCATATAAATCTTCAGAGATTCTTGTCTTTAGTAGGTGTTGACTTGAGTTGGAGGAGGCTAAAGTTGACTCATGAACTACTCCTTGACTCTTTATTGGTTGTTGCTACTAGATGAGTCAACCATTTGTGAAATAGGGCTCCAACTTAGTGTATGGGTGGATACACCACCTATTGTTTTAGTTTCAATAAAGTTTCCATTAACCCTTGTTTTCACTTACTTCTCTTCTTATTTATATTTCCATGCTACATCATCTATGAATTGAACATCCTGATTGATTGTAAGCTCCTTGGTAATGGGATTGTAGAACCTATAAGAATTTTATTGCTTGTTATACCTAATGAATATGAATTTATATCCTTTATCATCTCACATTTTTATTCTTTTCTTGGGCACATGTGAATATGCTACACATTCAAATAGTCTAAAGTGTTCAACACTTAGTTCCTAGTTGCTTCATGCTTATTGAGCGATCATATCTCTAATAGTCTTAGTAGGACATATATTTATAAAATATATAGATGTTGATATAGGCTCAATCCAAAACTCATTGGATAAAGTAATAAACATTTTTGAAAGACACACATAACAAATAGAGGTACAATAAAATTGGACCATGTATATGTCAGGCACACTGACCAATGCACCTCAAAACATGACCAAACCATTTTTAAAAATTTTTAATAACAAAATTATGACATCTTTTGAATAAAACTACTCAATTTAATTACAAAACTCCATGTGAATACTTATTATGTTTGTAATGCAATCAACGTCATTTTGTCCCATTTTTTTGAATACTATGTCCAATGAGTATATCAAGGGTATAGTATATCTCATCATTGAGTGACCTTTCTAATTTATTAATGGTAGGCATAAAAGAACCAATTTGTTTTTGTAAATGGATTCACAAATTTACCATAATTAAAAATATTTAGTCCATGGGTCATTCTTATCCTTAATAAGAAGGATGATAAAAATATTTAGTTGAAGACTCTACCCTTTAGAATCCACCATAGGGTAGGATATAAAATACTTTATTCTTGTAATAATATATATATTCTCATGAAGGTTATTAGCATTAAATTAGCATAAAAAAATTAATCTTATATTCTAACTAGTCTTGTTAGTAGTGGCATAATCGAGTTGGGTCTTTTACATACACTCTTATACATAAAAATATATATTTTTATGTGATAAAATATTTATTAGGCAACCAAATTACCAATGCAGATCAAATTTTTTTCTATAAAAACAAGAAGATAATAAGGTTTTCAAATGACTAACAATTATACCATAGATACACTCATCACACTTCAGGGAGTCTTACATCCTTATCCCAAGTATCATATTAATGTTATTATAACCATATTATTACAGGATAGAAACCTTATTAAAATAACATAGAGGTGCAAATTAGGGTAGTGATCTTACACATTTCATCTATTTTAGTGAGTAGAATAGGTAAAAATCTTTATAGGCTAATACTCATACAATAATCAAAAACATCATTACTTAGTCTATGTTTATGTCTACTTATAAAATTATCACAATGGTTGTCAAAAAAGGATTTTTTTATTCACCCAAGCTTCAATATCAAAAAATGTGCTCTTCTCAATTGTTGAGAAGAATATTTCACTGTTTAAAATAATTTTACTTACTTCCTCTAAGGTGGAGACAATCTCAAGGAAGGTGATATGTCATAACTTGGTCAACTATGGTATTTTAATTCTAGCATTACCTTATTTACTCATTATTTGACACAAGAAGGATCTTAAGTCACCTCTAATGGTCTAGATGAGAGTATCTTAGAGCTTCTTAAGTAAGTCTATCCCTCTTTTCAAGAATATAGGAGAGATGGTTTAAGAATATATCTAGAGCATATCAACCAAGGGTTTTGTTTCCTTTTTAGAGTGAGTGGATTATCTCCTCTGAAATATGCCCAAACAAAATTATTTAATATACAATTCATTGAATGATAAAAATAAAACAATTTTGAAAGATTATCAGAGCTGGAAATGTAAGGAAGGAACTATCCATTTACCTCTAATATGAAAGCATAACATTTGATATTGTCTTTAGATGCCATGGAGAGAGTACAAGATATTTTAATTTTCTATGTTCCTTATCATCTCAAAATAGGACTACATAATAAAAGTATTTCATAGCAGTATGGATGGTCTAAGATAATACAAGCAAACCAGGAATTGCAATATGAAGTTTACTTCAAGTTCTATGAATATATTTATTTTTTGTATTTAGTGTTATGAGAGAAAACATTGAAATGTAAATTAAATAGAAATGATGTTCACATACATCACACAAGAATAGACAAATGGTTTTGATAAGTAAATAGGTAGCTTGTTAACTTCATGCATAAATTAAATCTTAATATGTTTAGGCAAATATATATTCTTAGGGTAGTCCCAACCTTTTGGACACAATGTAATGAACATTAATCCCTTCACATATCTTAGGGCCATATATAGTTAATCAACCAAGATACATTATCACCAACATAAGCTAATTAATTAGTAAAATACTCAAAGTGTAGTTTTACTACAAGAACAGGTTCAAGGATGATAAGAAAACTCTCTTAATTATTATTTAAGGAAAGAAGAATATATCAATATGTTTCCCTTTCATATGAACATTTAACTAATTCAAGATAGTAAGTCATATTTTCAATAAATTCAATAATAATAATCATAATCTTAATATTTGATTCTCCATTAACTTTATTCAAACTCCCCCCTACACTAAAATCACATAAAAGTTGCTTCAACATAAGGCTGGCAAGATTTCTTCTCGAACTGGGATAATTAATATGCTCAAATATGTATTGTAAAGAAATAATAAATTAGGTTTAATCCCATTAATTAACATTTATATATATAAAATATATCCTTATTAAAACATTTATCACTGTAAAATCTCGTCAATATACACATCCATATACACAAACATAAATAAAAGCATATTTCTTAAACTTATTAACTTAATAACATCATGCTGAATTTATTTCTTTCTTTTGGATCTCTAAATTTAATTCCAAAACTAATATTAAACCTTGAAATAAATATAAACATAATCACTCCATACTAGTTCCATTAAACTATAATAGTAATAGCTTGTTAAATTTATTGTTATGTTTCTTGGTAATTAATGAGAGAAAACAAAGATTGGAAGTGAATTGAATCTTCAAAATCCTAAGGCAACAAATTCCTTCACTAGACACCTCTATCCGTTATGCTTCTTTTGGATCCAGCAACAAATCTTTTCCAAAGTCTTTACCATGATTTGATTTCCACATAAACCCTTTCATTACATTTGCCTAGACTTATAATGTGCAAGCTAAAATCAATTGTAATAATGATTATGTATTTGAGCATACATTTTCTTAATTAGATGCCTATAAAATAGGATAAGAGTGGTTATAAATTTAGTTCTTCTAACAAGGATTACATCTTTACCCAAATATCTTGTGGTAGAGCTATCATTGTTAGGATAAAAGAAGTTATGTTAATCAATTCCCAACCCCGCTGAACACCTCATCCTTCACCATGATGCCATATAGAAAATGGCCAAGTTATGAAAGTTTATACAACATTCATTACATGAAATATAAAACAACAAGCCACCAAAGATAAATAAAAATAAAGCCATCCTAAGTAATTACAACTACAATGCATTCATCTTCAAAAAATTACCATGAAGGCATCCTCATTATACAACCCAAAAACAAAAATTTATGAGATGATAAATAACATAGAATCAACATCAAGGTGTCCTCTTTTATAAACTTTAAAACTAGAAATTTGTGATATCACCAATCAGTAGAAGGGTGTCCTTATTTACACAACCCACAATTAGTAATTTATAATTAATATTTTCTACAC
>JARHVA010004163.1:190000-195000 GCA_037957365.1 Torreya grandis | reverse complement strand
GAGAAGAATAGGTTAAATATTCATAGGCTAATACTCATACAATAATTAAAAACTTCATTACTTAGTCTATGTCTATCTCTACTTCTAAAATTATCACAATGGTTTTCAACCAAGGATTTTTTTATTCACCCAAGCTTCAATATCACAAAATGTGATCTTCTCAATTATTGAGAAGAATATTTCACTCTTTAACATAGTTTTATTTACTTCCTCTAAGGTGGAGACAATCTCAAGGAAGGTGATATGTGATCACTTAGTCAACTATGGTATTTTAATTCTAGCGTAACCTTATTTAATCATTATTTAACCCAAGAAGTATCTTAAGTAACCTCTAATGGTCTAGATGAGAGTATCTTAGAGCTTCTTAAGTAAGTCTATCCCTCTTTTCAAGAATGTAGGAGAGATGGTTTAAGAATATATCTAGAGCATAGAAACCAAGGGTTGTGTTTCCTTTTTAGAGTGAGTGGATTATCTCCTCCATAAGATGCCCAAATAAAAGGATTTAATATATAAGTTATTGAATGATAAAACTAAAACAGTTTTGAAAGCTTATCAGAGCTCAAAATGTAAGGAAGGCACTATCCATTTACCTCTAATATGAAAGCATAACATTTTTTCTTGTCTTTAGATGCCAGTGAGAGAGTACATGATATTTTAGTTTTCTATGTTCCTTATGATCTCAAAATAGGACTAAAAAATAAAAATATTTCATAGCAGTATGGATGGTCTAAGATAATACAATTAAACCAGGAATTGCCATATGAAGTTTACCTAAAGTTCTATGAATATCTTTATTTTTTCTATTTAGTGTTTATGAGGGAAAAAATTGCAATGTAACTTAAATGGAAATGATTTTCACAAACATCACACAAGAATAGACAAATGGTTTTGATAAGTAAAGAGGTAGCTTATTAACTTCATGCATGAATTTAATCTTAATATGTTTAGGCAAATATATATTTTCAGGGTAGTCCCAACTTTTTGGACACAATGTAATGAACATTAATTCTTCACATATCTTAAGGCCATATATAGTTAATCAAAAAAGACACATTATCACCAACATAAGATAATTAATTAGTAAAACAAGGAATAAATTTATTTTAAAGTGTAGTTTTACAACAAGAATAGGTTCAAGGAGGATAAGAAAACTGTCTTAATTATCATTTAAGGAAAGAAGAATATCTCAATATGTTTCCCTTTCAAGAAAACAAGTAACAAATTTAAAATAGCAAGTCATATTATAAATAAATTCAATAATAATCATCATAATATTAATCTTTGATTCTCTATTAACCTTATTCATACTCCCCCTACAGTAAAATCACATAAAAGTTGCATCAACATAAGGCTAGAAAGATTTCTTCTTCAATTGGCATAATTAATGTGCACAAATATGTATTGTCAAGAAATAATATATTAGGTTTAATCCCATCAATAAACATTTATATATCCAGAATATATCCTTATTAAAAGGTTTATCATTGTAAGATCTCATTAATATACACATCCATAAACACAAACATAAATAAAAGCATATTTCTTAAACTTATTAACTTAATAACATCATGCTAAATTTATTTATTTATTTTGAATCTCTAAGTTGGATTCAAAACATAATATTCAACCTTGATATAAATATAAACATAATCATTCCATACTAATATATAAACATAATCACTCCATATTAGTTCCATTAAATTATGATAGTAATAACTTGTTAAATTTATTGTTATGTTTCTTGGTAACTAATAAGAGAAAACAAAGATTGGAATTGAATTGACCCTTCAACATCCTAAGGCAACATATTCCTTCATTAGATGCCTCTATTTATTACGCTTCTTTGGGATTCAGCACCAAACCTTTTCAAAAGTCCTTACCATGATTTGATTTCCACATAAACCCTTTCATTATGTTTTCCTAAACTTGTAATGTGTAATAATGATTAAGTATTCGAGCATACATTTTCTTAACTAGATGCTTAGAAAAGAGGATAAGAGTGTTTGGCAATTTAGTTCTTCCAACAAGGATTAAAGTTGTACCCAGATATCTTGGGGTATAGTTGTCATTGTTAGGATTGTTAGATTTATGATCAGAATTGAAATAAACAAAAATTGTAACACAATGAATAATGAACACAACAAGATAAATTTGATTTAATCTTTAGAAGTCTTCTCTTTATAAATTATACTTGTTACTTAATATTTCTATCTTGAATAATGAGGAAGCATTATTTATACAAGTGAGAGGAAAGAGACACATCTCTTCAATCTCCCTATTGGCAAAGAGACACAACAGTTCAATCTCCCTGTCGGCCTCCATCAAAATTTCAAGATGTTGGGCTGGAAGTAGGAGCCCAAAGCTGCTCCTCCAAAAAAAACACTCCCTCTCAGCTAGGGAGGATACTTCCAGCTACATAAGACATGTCACCTCATCATGATGTCAATCACACTAGATGACATCCATCTGGAATCAAGGGATTTCACCTCGAACTTCTCTCACAGAGAAGAACTTGTTATCAAGGGATTTCACCTTGAACTTCTCTCTTAGAGAAGAACTCGTTATCAAGGGATTTCACCTCAAACTTTTCTCATAGAGAAGAACTCGTTATCAAGGGATTTCACCTCAAACTTCTCTCACAGAGAAGAACTCGTTATCAAGGGATTACTGATACTGATACTCTTTCTCAGTTAAGGCTATATTCTCCACTATACCAAGCTTATCTTGAAAGTACACAAGCTTTATCATGGAGAGAGGCTTGGTGAGAATGTCTACCATCTGTTCATTAGTGATGATATACCTTAACTCAATAGCTTTCCTCAATACCATATCTCTGATATAATGGTATTTGATTTCAACATGCTTTATTCTATCATGAAACATTGGATTGATATAAATCTTCACACAGCTCTGGTTATCACAATGAATGATTGTAGGATCCATTGATTATTCAAACAATCCTGTAAGGAGCTTACAAAGCCACACTACTTCATGAGCTACCATACAAGCTACAATATACTCTGCCTTCGATGTACTCAATGCTACAGATGACTATTTCTTGCTGCACCAGGAAATCATAGTAGATCCCAAACTAAAACAATATCCAGAGGTGCTCTTCTGATTAGAGACACATCCTGCCCAATCAGAATTAGTATATCCGTGCAGTTTCAAGTCTACACTAGAAGAATATCTCAAGCCATATCCAACTGTGCCACACAAATATCTTAGGATATGTTTCACTGCAACTAGATGTATTTGTCTTAGTTCACACATGAACTGACTAAGTGCACTCACTACATAGCAAATATCTGGTCTGGTATTAACTAGATACATCAATGAACCAATCATTTGTCTGTACATGCTAGGATCCACTAGATCTAAACTAGCTGTAGCCTCTTTTAACTTTAACAAATTTGACTCCATCAGTGTAGACATCAGTTTGCAAATTATCATACCAAATCTCTTCAATATGTCAATATAATACTTCCCTTGACTTAGAATGATCTCATCTAGTTTTTTCCATACTTCTAAACCAATGAAGTAATGTAAGAGATCAAGATCCTTCATTTCAAAATTTGAAGCTAATTGCTTACATTTGAAAATGAGGTGATCTTCTCTGATAATAAGAAGATCATCAACATAGGGAACCAAGATTAATGTGTTTCCATCAATTATCTTGAAGTATACGTTTGAATCAACATCATTCTTACAAAAATTCAAGCTCATCAAGTATCGATCAATTCTTTCATACCAAGCACGAGGAGCCTGCTTAAGGCCGTACAAATCCTTCTTCAATTTGTAAACATGACACTCCTTCCCATGAACCTCAAAACCATTAGGTTGCTCAATAAATACATCTTCCTTGATTACACCATTTAGAAATGTTGTCTTCACTTCTATTTGGTGTAATTTCCATCCTTTAAATGCTACAATAGTATTGATGGTTCTAACGGATGTATAATGAGAAACTAGAGCAAAGGTTTCCTCATAATTTACTCCCTCTTTCTGAGAGAATCCTCTAGCCACAAACCTAGCCTTCTACTTCTCAATGCTTCCATCAGTTGCATGCTTGATCTTGAAGAGCCACTTAGAATAAACAATAGATTTTCCTTCAAGTCTAGGTGAGATATCCCAAACATCATTCTTGAGGATGGATTGATACTCTTCAGCCATAACATCTCTCCATACTTGTTGACTAGTAGCTTCCTTAACACTAGAAGGCTCAGACTCAATAATTTGACTCATTAATAACACATAATTTGAGAACTTATGAGGTCTCTTGCTTTCTCTAAGAGATCTTAGGGGACCTGTATATTTTCCTGCCTCTTGCATGTTTTCTTGAGTCCATCAAGGCCTTTTTTGTACTATAACAATGTCACTAGGTCCATCAGTTGGTTCCATAGGCTTAACTAAAACATCATCTTCTTTTGAATCAAAAACCTCCCTCTAAATTTCAAGATTATGGTCAACTTCCATATCCTGAGGAGACTCTTGGTCTTCATTATCAATCTCCATATGAATGCTCTTAGATCCTTTGAATGCAACATCCTTTTCAAATGTAACATCCCTACTGATCTCAATCAACTTCTAACTTGGAATGTAAATTCTATATTCTTTTGAAGTTTCACTATAGCCTACAAATATTCCCTTCTTGCTAGAAGGATTCAACTTATTCCTTTTATCTTTTGGTATGTGAAAATATACTGGACAACCAAAGATCCTCAAATTACTTACTTCCAGCTTTACCCCTATGAAAGCTTCTTCGAGAGTCATGTTCTATAAAATGCAGTGAGGGATTCTATTCTAAACATAAATAGCTATCTTAGATGCTTCAACCCAAAGGAAGATTCGTAGATCTTGGTCATGAATCATAGCTTTGGCAGCTTCTACAATAGATCTGTTCTTCCATTCTACAACACCATTCTATTGAGGGTTGTAAGGAACACATAACTCCCTCTTAATCCCCATTTCAATGCAAAATTTATGGAATTCATCAAAGG
>JARHVA010004163.1:172500-185000 GCA_037957365.1 Torreya grandis | reverse complement strand
GGTTGGCATAGCTTTGATATTATATTTACAAGGTCTCAATATACAAATTTAGTGGTTATAGAATCAGAGAGTGATACTTATTTGCAAGTTATATCCTCCAGCTCAAGCCTTTGATGCACACCAATAAGGAAAGTATCAAAATATGGTATATGAGTTGAAATATGTGTCAATAAGTAATAAATATATTTATGAATAGTAATTCCTTACAATAATTCTATTGAAGATCACTCACTAGAGGTGCTTGTTACACAACGTTCCACTCATTGATCCTCGATTGATCAAAAAGGAATAGGATACAATAAAAATATTATGACAAGGTGCCAATCGAACATTTTCAACACTCTTCCAATCACTATCTTCATTTAATATAGTGAAGAACACTATTTAATAAAAAAATACTAATGACATGGCCACAATTAGAATGTCAATATACACCCACCTTTTTCTTTGTCATAAAAGGGCCAACAAAAGAGGATTTTTGTATGACCATAAGACACATAATGGATCATTATAAGAGGTTCAAAGAACCTTAGACATGCTTAAACAATCCCAATGGTAAGCAAGGCCAAGATAAAGATGGTATCCCTCAAAAGTCCTTATCCCATGGGGTGGGGCATGACAGTATAGTTGTAAAGAAAATCAATGACAATGCTTATGAGGTGAATTTATAAAAAAAAAATTATATCTCTCTAATATATAATTTTTTATATTTATATTATTTCAATAGAGAATATGGTGAAGGTGAATAATATGAAGAATTAGATTGGAAGCTCTAATACCAAATAATGAACCTGAATACATTCATTATGAATCAATACATATTATTTCAGAAGCTTTTCTTATTGATATTTTCTTGTCTTGAAATTATTTTGGTTCATTGTTTGGTATGATATAAAGTTCAAATCTAGGAAGTATAAGAGATGGTGATAGGATGAGAAGGAACCACATAGATGAAGTAGACTATGCAAGAGCTTTAGAGATAAGTAGAATAATTAATTGAGATAATTACAAATCAAATATAAAGGAGAGCACAAGATGATGTAGATGATTATATAAATCATGAATAGGAAATTACTCAAGAGGAGGATCAACATGAATAGTATCCATCAATATAAGAGAAGATGGTTATAGCTTTCAAATAAAGGAACAAAGGAATCAAGGTTGACGTTCTAAATTATGGAGGAAGTTTAAAACCAAAGGAGTTGATAGATTGGATGAAAAACATGGATTTATTTTTTGAATGGAGAAATATGAGATAAGACAAGAAGGTAAAGTTTACATACACACAATTGAGGGGTCATGAAATGATTTAGTGTGATCACCTACCAAAAAAAAAAGATATAAAAAGGTAAATATAAGATCAAATCATGGAAAAAGATCGAGAAGAGGCTAAGGGATTATACAAAATACTCCAAAATTTGAGATAGGATTATTTTTACAATATTTCTATATGATTGGATCATGATGAAATAAGATAATAAATGGCCAAAAGGTCTTAGGTTTTTTATAGTTTGATAAAGCTTTGGCAATGGTAGAGGATGGTTTCGAAATCAACCCAGGTCTTATGTTTGTTATAGATGTTGAGAATAAGTTCATAGAGCATTTGAGTGTCCACACTAATAAGATTAATAAATGATGCAAAAGGATTGTCTAAGAGTGAATTATATCAAATCTAAAACATAAGAGGAAAAATAGTAAAGTTGCAGCAGTAGGTATTGGAGAAAATCTCATGATAACAATAATAATGTTTGCTCCAAGGAATGAAAATATTTAAAATAAATAAGGTGGCGATGCATGTATGCAAAAAAATATGTTTCAAACAAGATGTACTTCAGGAGGTAATATATGAAAAGTAATTATATATGGTGGTAGTTTTGAAACTATGGTTTATAAAGATATGCTTGAGAAACTAGGTTTGTAGTGTGAAAAGCATCCTAATACTTATTGTATTTCATGGATTAAGGTAGGGAATGAATTTGAAATAGATGAAAGGTGCTTAATAAAGTTTATTATAGGTAAAAATCATAAATATGAAATATGGTGTGATGTTATACCAATGGATGTGTGCCATGTATTATTCAAAAGGCCATGGTAGTTTGATAGAAAAATCGTGATGCATCAAATAACAAATATAGTTTCTATAAAGGTGGTACGAAGGTAGTTTTTTTACCTCTTAAAGAATAAGGGTAGACTAAAATAATTTTGATTGAAAAAACATTTATCAAAGACATGAAGATGGTAGGTTATCATCATGCATGAATAGAGATGAAAGAAGACACAAAAGTGGTGTAAATACCAATAGAAGCAACAATAGTGTTGAAAGCATATATATATATATATATATATATATATATATATATATATATATATATATATATATATATATGAGTTACCATATGGTTTGATTCCAAAAAGAGATATTCAACATCATATGGGTTTGATTTCAGGATCAACTCTAACTTATCAATCAACTTATAGGATGAGTCTAACATAACATGCATAATTGAATAAGAAAATTACCAAATTGGTGAGGAAGGGTGTAGTAAGGGAGAGCATGAGTCTATGTGAAACACTATAATTTTTAACTCTAAATAAATATGGTGGGTGGAGGATATGTGTAGATAGTAGAGAAATCGATAAAATTAAAAATAAGTATAGATTTCCCATAGCTCGTTTAGATGATACTATGGATGTTCTTGTAGGAGTAAAATATTTTACCAAAATTGATCTAAGGAGTGGATACTATGAGATTTGTATTTGGGAAGGATATGAATGAAAAACAACATTCAATACTAGAGATGATTTATATGAGTGGATGGTGATGCCATTTGTATTATCTAATGCACCTAACAAATTTATGAGGGTCATGAACATAGTGAAATGAGAATATAGTGGAAAGTTTGTGTTGATTTAATTTGATGATATTTTAATATTCAATAAGACTAATTAAGAGCAATTACAACATTTGATGATGGCATTATAATTATTAAGAAAAGACAATCTCTATGTGAATTTGAAGAAGTGCAGGTTTATGTAAAATAGTTTGGTATTTTTGGGATTTGTGGTTTCATTAGATGTAAAGATGGATGAAGAAAAATAAAAGGTAATTTTTGAGTGGTCTATCCCAAAGAACATCACATAGGTAAGAAGATTCCATAGTTTTTCAAAATTTTATAGAAATTTCATTTAGAATTTTATTAGACTTGTTGTACCAATGAAAAATTATATGAGAGGAAACTAATTTTCATGGACAAGGGAAATAATAGAAAGCTTTCATTTGTTGAATAAGGAAATTACAAAAAAATTTAATATTACTAGATTTTATCAAAGTGTTTGAAGTTGATTGTGATGCTTCATTTTTGGTAATTAGTGTTGTGTTGAGTCACGAAGGGAATCCAATAGCCTATTTTAATTAGAAATCGAATGAGGTAAGAAAAATATATTATATATATGATGTTTAATTTTATGTCATTGTTAAAGAATTAAGACATTTGAGACATTGCCTAATGTCATATCCTATTTATTAATCATGAGGCTTTGAAGTATGTCAACACTAAAAATAAGTTAAATAGTAGGCATACAAAGTGGGTGTCTTTCTTTTAGGATTATAATTTTTGGTTACATCAGAAATTAAGAAAATAGGATCATGTAGATGATGCTTTGAGTAGGTGAGTAGGGTTGATAAATAGTATGGTGAGTGAATTAATTTGATTTGAATTTATTAAACAAGTATATGATACAGATCCATATTTTGGAAAGATATTTGAATATTATGGGAATCCACTGATAGGTGATATAAGTAATATTTATGAAGAGTATCTTATGTAGGATGGTTATCTCTTCAAAGGGAAAAAATTATATCTTCTAATTAGGTCTCTAAGAGACAATATTATAAAATAATTGCATAGTGGTGTTTTAGCTGGACATTTTTGTAAGACAAAGATAATAAATTTGGTGGAGGGGAAGTAATTTTGGCAAAATATGAAGACATATGTGTCAGGATATGTTTTGTTGAAGAAGGACACACATAGAATACATGACCGTACATACCATTACTGGTTCTTAGAGGACCATGGATAGATTTGAGTATGGATTTTGTGTCAAGATTACCAAACACACAGAGAGATAATGATTCAATTTTTATTATTGTAAATAAGTCTTAAAAGATGGTCTATTTTATTACATGTAAGAAAACCAATGATGCCATTAGATTTAAATAATTTTTTTTAAGGATAATGTGGGATTTCATGGTGTTATAAAAACCATTACATTAGATAGGGACACAAAATATATGTAATTTTTTGAAGACTTTATATAGTAAGATGGTAGCTAATCTACAATTTAGTAGCGCATACCACTCTCAAATAGATAGATAGATATAAGTTAAAAACATGAGCTTGATAAATTTATTAATATTCATAATTGGAGAGAAGGCCAAGAAATGGAACTTGGATTTGCCACAAGTTGAGTTTGCATAGAATAGTTTAGCAAATAGATGAATAGAAAAATTAACATTTGAGATTATTTATGGGATAAATCCTATGTGTTTTTTAGATCTGATACAGTTACCAATTTTAGAATGAGTTAGTGATGATGCATAAGCATTTTTACAACATATATAACAATTACAATATGAAGTAAGAATAAAGTTATAGGAAAGTATTAAGAAGTATAAAGTAGCAGTGTATGTCAGAAGAAGGTCAAAAATATTTTAAAGATATTTAGTGATGGTTTACTTGAGGAAAGAGAGATTTTTGAAAGGCACATGTAACAAGTCGAAATACAAAAAAATTATACCATGTAAAATTATGAATAAAATCAATGACAATGATTATGAGGTGAATTTACTATAGAATTTTGATATATTTAAATTATTTAATTTTTCATATTTATATGATTTCCATGGAGAAGATGGTGAAGATGAAGAAGTAGATTGGAGTCTCTTATACAAATAATGAACTTGAACACACTCAATACAAATCAATACTATTTTTTGTTTCATAAGCTTTGCCTATTGGTATTTACTTGTATTTATAGCAATCAAGTGTATTACAAACCTTTAGGCTTAATCATGTTCCTTTCCATATCTTCGATGGTTCAGTTCTTCCTCTCAACCACGCTTTTTACTATAGTGTATACATGGATGCAAATCTATTCTTGATGCCATTATAGTTGAAAGAATCCATAAAATCATTTTAAATTTATTCTCTCCCTATGTCTATCCTTGAGATTTTTATGTAATGGTCATTTTGTTTCTCCAATATGACCTTGAATTGATTGACAATTTCAAATGCCTCTATTTGTTCTTTAATAAGTACAATTATGTGTTCTGGCTAAATTCATCTATGAAATGTCATGAAATACACATTCTTAAATAAGAAGGGAGTGTTCATAGGAACACACAATATTGAATGTATTAGTTGAAGAGGATCTATTTCTCTTGATGACTTACCCATGGGAAAGACACTGCTATGTTTCTTCCTTAATATGAATCCTTTAATAAATTTGTTTTGTTGTTCTATGAGGGGAAACCATCTCACCATCTTATTCTTATGAAGAAGATTCAACCCTCCAAAACTCAAATTCCCATATCTTAGGTTCTAAATGGTAGATTTATCTACTACCATGGTTTTTAATGCTACTACAACTTCACTTTACATATTTGAAGGGAACATCTTTTTAGTTGTCATCTTAATTGATATAATTTATTTATTGTTTCCACTTATATCATAAATTATACATTCATAATATTCAAATATTACCTTATACCTTTTTTGCATAAACTTCTCAATGCTAATTAGGTTATGCTTCAACCCAGGCAAATAACATATAGCTTGAATTTGTATTTTGTCACCTTGCTTGGTGTAGATAAAAACACTACCTCTGCCCATGAATAGAACCTTCTCATTGTTTCCCATCTTCACCTCACATTTTATTTTATCATAAATTATATTGAACATATACTTGTTTCCACTCATGTCGTTGATGCAACATCTATCCAAATAGCAAATGTCCCTAGTACTTTGCTCAGCTATATTTAATGTTATAAAAAAGATTCTAGATTTATTGTTCTAATTATTTTTATCCTGTTGTGTCTTGGATATATTTGAGTTTTGGCTATTCATATCATACACTTTATTTCTAAACTCACTAGTAAAGTGTCAATACTTCTTGAAATAATAGCATTATATATTAGGCTTATCATACCTTTATGTATAACCACCTCTTGAAGTGTTTCTAATCCTTCCTCTTTATCGTTCATGTGAATATTAATGGTTATGCCTTCCACCTTCTTGATTTCTACAATTTATTCCTTTTAATATATTGTTTGGTCCTTTACCTCTTACTCTCACATTCACATTGCTATTGAATGCTTGCTCATGGGAGGAGGTGGATGACCTATTTAATATTTATTCATGGGTTTGTAAGGAACCCATCAACTCATCTATTGCCACTTGTGTCAAGTGCTTAAACTCCTCAATTTCAACCATTATAGGGTCAAGTATGATTGAAAGTATCCTAAATAGCTTCTCAATGTCTATATGATCTTAAAGAGTGTCTCCCATTGTCTTAATTTAATTGATAATGCTCTTTTTTCTTGTGAATAAGTCATTTGTAGACTTAATTTTAATCATTATCAATGTCTAAAAGTCTCTTCTTAACAACTTCAACTTGACAAGCTCCACCTTGTCATTACCTTGATAACCATTTTTCTAAATATCATAGGCTTGCTTACAATGGAAAAATGCTTCCATCCTTGGGAAAAATGAATCATCTAGTGCCAAATGAATTTATTTGATTATCTTGACATCCTTATTCATATTCTCTTTCAATACATTCTATTGTGCTTTAGATATTGATTTAAAATCTTCTTGGTGCTTAATTTGTGTGTAATATCCTTCTACAAGTTCCCATAGCCCTTTTGATAAAATATGGTCTTCATATAATTACAATAGGCATCATAGTTATTTATTTTGAACATACTATGTTACTATTGTGAACTATAACTACTGAATTCCATGATAACAATCTCTGATACCAGTTGTTAGGAAACCTATTTTAGGTAGACCCAAGAGGGAAACAAGTAAAACATAACATAAAATTGAAGATTTTCACTAATCTATAACCTATAATAGAGTGTTGGAAATGCACAAGAATCCCATGCTAAAAATAGTAAAACAAGGGAGGGAAAAACTCACACATAAAAACTGATAAATTAATATATTGAAATGATTCTATAAACTGATTACATACTTGAATAACTATAGCTATGGTTGTTTCCAAAACTCTTACAAAAGTTTTTCTAATGACCTTCTTCCCTACTTAGTATTGGTTGATCTAGGAAACTATGTTTTCTTCCTTATATTAGATTGATTGATTTATGGTTTCACTACTTTCATCTTCTATTCTCCATTCTCTTTCTATTCTTCCCCCCTTTATTCTTCTCTAACTTATACAGTCTAATGCTATGTTTTTATTCTCCCTGTTATGGCTTGTTCTCTCCATGATGCTTCTACTACTACTATGTATTATCTTCCTCTTACACATACTTATTTGTCT
Organism: Torreya grandis; assembly: GCA_037957365.1. NCBI lineage: Eukaryota > Viridiplantae > Streptophyta > Pinopsida > Cupressales > Taxaceae > Torreya > Torreya grandis. Next base: position 177,440 of record JARHVA010004163.1, on the reverse strand, counting down.
TATTATTTTTATCTAGTTGCATTCAATCATCTCACCTACCACACAAATTTTTATGCAATCTAAATGGATGCCAAAAAAATCATATTTCAAACTAATGGATTAATTATTATGGGTGGATGTGGCACAACTCTAGAGCTTGGGTAGGTAGCTGGGAGGACAAGAATATATTATTTTAACAAATTTTGATTTTTATTCAAGTTTTATATTACCCATTTATTTCTTTTCAATTACACAAATGAAATTTTTATTCAAGGGTCATTAAGATAACCAATGATTCAAAAGGATAGACTTAGCCAAGTGTCTTCATGATACCACTAAATATTGATGTTGTACTAGAATCAAGATTGCTTTCAAATCTAGTTTGAACATATTTATTTTCTTCACAATTAAAATATCATTAACATTGTCTTAAAATTATTGAATGAAATTTTGTATGATAAAAGATCTCTTAGAATCCTTAACTACTCTTGGGTCTAAAAGGATATATGTTTCTTCAGATAATAATAATAATAATAATAATAGTAATAATAATAATAATAATAATAATAATAATAATAATAATAATGATGATGATGATGATGGGATGTTATTACACCTTCATTTATTACAAATTCTTTTTTGACTATGACTCTAGATATATAAAACACTCCCTAAATATTCATTTTATGTAGCATACATGAGATTACCTAAATTAATTCTATAAAAATATGTGGGTGATTATAGAGGCAAGGAAATCTTTGGCACTAAGTAAAATAACAAGGTGCCTAGTACTATTAATGTTTCTTGTTTTGATTTGGACTCATAGATGAAAAACAACATCAAGTGAGAAGGAATGATTTATTTTATATGAATCAAATTGTTATTCGTATATTATATCATGGAAACACAACACACTAACCTAAACTAGATTTGGGAAAAAACCACTAATGACTTTGTAAAGCCTTTCTTTTCTATATTTTGAAAGATATGATGCATAATATATTATAGGCAAACAAATTTTTTTTAATTTTAAATTTCTCTACATTTCCCACTTTTATAGCACAACTACCACCTATATTTATTTAATTCTCATTTTTTTAGAATCCTAAGGTTCATTCTTTCTTTTTTCATTACTTTATCCCTTAAATTTTACATAAACATGTGTTCATAAAATCTTTTAAGCAATTACTTTATAATTTATATGACTAGCTCTTTTAATGGAGGCATTAGGAAGTTCCAATGCAAAATCACACGTCTTTTTATTGTGATCATGGTTTCCACAAACATAATTCTCCTTTTGTAAATGCACTATGTCTAAATATGAAAAAAGTCCCTGAAAATGTAGTTCCTAAATTTATTACATATAGGTGAACAATGTTTCATGGTATATTCCAAGGCTTCCAATCTGAACTAATAATAAAATCAACAAAAGTACATTGCATTTTTACCTAGATGTAAAAAAAATAAAAGAGGGGACATTGAGCTAAGTTGAATATTTGAAATTTGTATTTTTGTGTTTTATTTTCACAATTCTTTGCATTGAGTGTTTGCATAATAATCATCCTATGAAGAATGTTTGTTTAAGGGAATGTCTTTGGTAAATGTCTCATTTTACCAATATTATTACCATTTAAATGTACATCATCCAATTAATTTTTTAAACTAATATGTTTTTGGAAAATATATCACAAAAACATTATTATGGCATAAGAGACAAACACAAGGAAATAAAAAACAATAAAATAGGATACATTTATTAAACAAGTGTGTACACACACAAAACAAAAAATGAAATAGAAATTTAAAAAAAAAAGTCTATGCAAGCAAACTATTTAAAATGGAAAAGGAGAAATAGTTGGACTATACATATCCATTCATGAGATGGGAATAATATTAGCCCTTAGAAAAACATTATGACAAGTGATAAAATAAGGAGAAATTATGTAAAGAAGTGAGCAACAATTGCAACAGTTTTTTGATTGCATCCATAAAGAAATAGTTAGGCATTAGTGGGAAAATAAATATGGATTCACACAATTTAATATAGATAACTACGATGATAATATTACTTGTATTTATAAAAGATGCATGACACACAACTTTCTCATGAATGGAAAGAGTATTCTTCAAATTGACAATTAAAATTTGTAAAAAGTATGAGACATACCTCCAACATCTTTGCTTTATTGGTGATCTTGTGGTTATTCTACCATGAAATTCTAAACCAAATACTCTTTAGATGACTCCAAATGTGGGATTTGGGCCAAAACCTCATGGCACTTAAAGTTATAATTAATTTTTTATTATTTATTGTTATTTAAATTTTTGTTAATAAAATTCATTTATTGTGCTTAACCTCATCACATATATCTTCTTCACAAAAATTTAGGTTTGTATGATAATGATTTATTTCATTATTTTGGAATGAAGTTGAAAAATAATTTTTATTGAATTTTTCTGGTATTTATTTCTTGAGCTAAAATGCCAAAATATTCTTCATTTTCATACCCAATACCATGAACCTCTAATTTTTTCTATTGTTCCACTTTGTGTAAGATTTTAAGCGGTAAACTTTCTCTTTTCTTTATTTGCATAATTCCATAAAAATATTTCAAAAAATTGTACTATGTTAGGATCATCAACAATTTTAAAAATTAGCCTTTCATTAAAAGAAAATATAAATTTTTTTTTCTCTCTCACCATATTGTTACTAGAAAGAAACAAATTAGCCCTTAAACTGGGATTACCTATGATTTTCCTCTTATTTTTTAATTCCATTTTCAACCAAATATTTATATTAATTATTTTTTGAAATCACAAGTCAGATGAGGGGTGGTGATAGTGTTGAAAAATTAACCTTAATTGGGGTATTTTCTTATATATTTATAGGCTTATCTTAAGTGTTGTGTGTGTGTGTGCATTTTTTATATTTATAAATACACTTTATCCCAATCTTAATGAGGTGGATCTCACCTCTCTTATCTACTTGTTTAAATTTTATTTAATTTCATATAACTCCTCTTCTCCTACATGGCACACACATGCTCCCCACTTGTAACATGATTAGGAACACATGATACACATGCTGGAGCTTGCACTTGTAACACATTTTTTCTCTCTTAGCTCTTTCCAAAGAAATCTCTTATTCTTTATTCAATACATGATACACTCTCAGATAAATCTTGTTCACCTAATATTAATCTTGAAACTTTGGTGCTATTTTCGTCTAAGGCCATTTTTCTTTTAACTTATTCATGCTATTGTAATTAGAGATTCTTGTTGAAATCTTTCAATACTAGTGCGGGGTTTTTTCACTATTTGAAGGTTTTCACACTTGTCACATTTGTATCAACTTTATGCTTTGTGTTTACTTCAAGGTTACATCATTTCTTAAATTTTATTACTTATTCAATATTTAATTTGATATTTGGAAATATTTTTAATATAGTAATAGAGCTATAATTTGTTTAATATCAAATGTTGTGAGATATAATAAGCAATTTATTTTGATAACATGTTTTTTAAATATTTTATATTCCATCAAATAGTTTTATTTTTATTTTTTATAAATTAGTTAATTTGAAATATTTTCCCTTATTTCTATTTTTAATTTTTGTACTTTTAGTTCTTCGATAACTCTGATGTTATTTCTATCTGTATAAAAGTGATTTTTTATCAACTATTTGTGTGGTATTTGTTACCCCTTTGTACCTCATAAAATAAATGAAACTTTATTTATTCTCATTAATAATAGTTCTTTATTTTGCTGGAGTTACTCTCTAATATTCTACTTTCTATTCCTTAAACATGGCACCTTACATTTTGTCAAGTAGTTGTGTCCTCCTTAAGGTGTTCATCTATTTTTTAACTCTCAAATGGATTATATAGCTTTGGTGATTTCTTTATCTCTTCATGACACTTAACTTCTCTTTTCATGTTTTACCTTTTTACCTTAAATTTCATTTCCCCTTTGCCTACATTGCATTCTTTGTGACACTTAACTTCTCTTTTCATGTTTTACCTTTTTACCTTACACTTCATTTCCCCTTTGCCTACATTGCATTCTTCCTTGGCTACGTTTATGGTATTTTGGGAGCATGTTATTTCTACTTGGGGTCTCAACTATCTATGGAGTGTTCATAGATTGTGTACTATTTTTGTATCTGGCACTCTATTTTAGGATTTTTAGTTCTTTATACCACCTTCTCATAACCGTTTGCTACCATATTTAGTAACTTGTTGTCAATATCAATTTGGTGATTTGATTCTTGGTTGTAATGTTCTATTTATTCTTGACTATCACTTGGAATTTAGTCTTTCCATAATATTTTTTCTTCCTTGGTAATGTGTTTTGTAGTTCTACTCATTTTTTTTGTGTGTTCCTTTTTCCTGCATCACAACATTTTACTTTCCTTCCTTTTGTGACTCCATAGTTAAACTTCTATTTTCTTTGATAAATCTTTTACCAAAATGACATGTTGTAGGGGCCTTTTTTTTTTTTTAAATATATATTTTTTAATATATTAAGCTTTCACACAAGGCATGTGGTGTTATGCAACATTAAAAAAATACATTTACTTTGAAAAACGTGGAGTTTATCAAGTGCTTCATTTTTTAAAGCTTTCCTTAAACTTTGGAATGCATAAGTTTGTTTTAAAAAGAGAAAGCTTTTTCATTTTTCACGTAGAATGAGATTATACTTAAAATATTATATTTTCTTTTTTGCCATATAATTTAAACAACTTCGTAATTGTTCTTGTATAAAATTTAAAGTTTCTTTTTACATCCAAGAAATTTGTTTAGTTTTGTTGACAGGTGGCATGATTCATATAAGGTTAATGAGTTTCATTTTTATCATGAAATTAGTGTTTTTTTTTTAAAGAACAAGAGTTTTGGTTAGGATCAAAATTCATATTAAGTGATTTAAGTGAAAATTAAAGTTTTTTTTTCCAAATAACATT
>JARHVA010004163.1:155000-167500 GCA_037957365.1 Torreya grandis | reverse complement strand
TCTGTAAATCTGTTCTCCACTATCATGTCAATCAAAATCTGTGAGTCGGCCTCACAAATCACCCTGCGCCATCCAAGCTCATAAGCTTTCCATAAAGCGTGTAAAACCACCATTCCTTCCATCCTGTTGACAGTCTGTTCCCGCATGAAGGTTGAGATGATGAAGACAACCGTTCCTGAAGCATTACAGCCTATACCACCAATCCCAGTCAGGCCTGGGTTGCCTCTCAAAGATCCATCCATATTTATTTTCAAGAACTTTGCTAGAGGGGGTGACCATATACCACTCCTCAGGATCCACTTCTTACCCCCATCCTTTCTTCTAACACATGCTGAGGAAGGCACAATCCCCTACAGACCCAGCCTATCAGCCACCTCAGCATCCCCCTTAGTCATTGGAAGCGCAATCTCACTCTTGGTGCGGATAGTCTCCTGGAGTATCCTCAGAATGCGTCCCCACACCTGCTGCGCTCCAAGCTTAATATTAATAAAAATCCTCTGATTCCTTTCTAGCCAAACCTACCAGAGGAGGAAAATCAGTCCCACATACCAGGCGTCAAGCAGAAAATGAGAAACTGAGGTCGGCTTCCCCTACCTCGACTAAAACTCCACCAAGGAAGAAGCATGAACACAGCTACTGCGCCATACATCCCACCAGGAGTGCCACAATTGGATGGTATACTGACATCTAAAAAAAAGGTGTGGCGTGCTCTCTTCCTCTGCCCCATACAGGACACATTTGGAAGGGCCAGCAAAGCCTCTCTTCCTAATATTTTCCCATGTCAGGCAATGGTTCCAAGCCAGTGACCATGCAAAATAGTTACACTTCAGCCATCCAAAGCTGTTCCAGGCCTTACGCCACCAAGGAATCTCCCCATCCACAGATAAATTCTATTCAATTAATACCTGGTAACCCGAAGAGACATTATATTTACCTCTGGGATTCAGGAACTAGGCCAGCTCATCCTCACCCCTAAGGGCACTGCATTTGCACTCAGTCAGGATTAAAATCAGGTCAGCACAGTTTGCATCCATCTCATTGATCGACCAGTCTGCCCTGTCCTTCTAGCACACCAAAATAAGCTGATCCTAGGTAACATAGGCTTTGAAGTCACCAACTCTATCCCAACCCGCCTCCTTGAACCTTTGGGCAAGAGCAGACAAATGCGGATATTGAGAAACAATAGGAGCATATCCGTCCCAAGAATCATCCCAAAATTTGGCATTCCTCCTGCTGTTACAAATCCAAAATAGGCCATGCTTAATCAAAGCCGCTCCTTTCTTGAGCATATCCCAAATCACCGACCCTTTTCCCGTTAAGCCATACCTAGGGATATCCTCCTAGGACACTCCTGGCAAGTACTTATAGGATGAGTCTAACATAACATGCATAATTGAGTCTAACATAACATGCATAATTGAATAAGAAAATTACCAAATTGGTGAGGAAGGGTGTAGTAAGGGAGAGCATGAGTCTATGTGAAACACTATAATTTTTAACTCTAAATAAATATGGTGGGTGGAGGATATGTGTAGATAGTAGAGAAATCAATAAAATTAAAAATAAGTATAGATTTCCCATAGCTCGTTTAGATGATACTATGGATGTTCTTGTAGGAGTAAAATATTTTACCAAAATTGATCTAAGGAGTGGATACTATGAGATTTGTATTTGGGAAGGATATGAATGAAAAACAACATTCAATACTAGAGATGATTTATATGAGTGGATGGTGATGCCATTTGTATTATCTAATGCACCTAACAAATTTATGAGGGTCATGAACATAGTGAAATGAGAATATAGTGGAAATTTTGTGTTGATTTAATTTGATGATATTTTAATATTCAATAAGACTAATTAAGAGCAATTACAACATTTGATGATGGCATTATAATTATTAAGAAAAGACAATCTCTATGTGAATTTGAAGAAGTGCAGGTTTATGTAAAATAGTTTGGTATTTTTGGGATTTGTGGTTTCATTAGATGTAAAGATGGATGAAGAAAAATAAAAGGTAATTTTTGAGTGGTCTATCCCAAAGAACATCACATAGGTAAGAAGATTCCATAGTTTTTCAAAATTTTATAGAAATTTCATTTAGAATTTTATTAGACTTGTACCAATGAAAAATTATATGAGAGGAAACTAATTTTCATGGACAAGGGAAATAATAGAAAGCTTTCATTTATTGAATAAGGAAATTACAAAAAAATTTAATATTACTAGATTTTATCAAAGTGTTTGAGGTTGATTGTGATGCTTCATTTTTGGTAATTAGTGTTGTGTTGAGTCACGAAGGGAATCCAATAGCCTATTTTAATTAGAAATCAAATGAGGTAAGAAAAAAATATTATATATATGATGTTTAATTTTATGTCATTTTTAAAGAATTAAGACATTGGAGACATTGCCTAATGTCATATCCTATTTATTAATCATGAGGCTTTGAAGTATGTCAACACTAAAAATAAGTTAAATAGTAGGCATACAAAGTGGGTGTCTTTCTTTTAGGATTATAATTTTTGGTTACATCAGAAATTAAGAAAATAGGATCATGTAGATGATGCTTTGAGTAGGTGAGTAGGGTTGATAAATAGTATGGTGAGTGAATTAATTTGATTTGAATTTATTAAACAAGTATATGATACAGATCCATATTTTGGAAAGATATTTGAATATTATGGGAATCCACTGACAGGTGATATAAGTAATATTTATGAAGAGTATCTTATGTAGGATGGTTATCTCTTCAAAGGGAAAAAATTATATCTTCTAATTAGGTCTCTAAGAGACAATATTATAAAATAATTGCATAGTGGTGTTTTAGCTGGACATTTTTGTAAGACAAAGATAATAAATTTGGTGGAGGGGAAGTAATTTTGGCAAAATATGAAGACATATGTGTCAGGATATGTTTTGTTGAAGGACACACATAGAATACATGACTGTGCATACCATTACTGGTTCTTAGAGGACCATGGATAGATTTGAGTATGGATTTTGTGTCAAGATTACCAAACACACAGAGAGATAATGATTCAATTTTTATTATTGTAAATAAGTTTTAAAAGATGGTCTATTTTATTACATGTAAGAAAACCACTGATGCCATTAGATTTACATAATTTTTTTTAAGGATAATGTGGGATTTCATGGTGTTATAAAAACCATTACATTAGATAGGGACACAAAATATATGTAATTTTTTGAAGACTTTATATAGTAAGATGGTAGCTAATCTACAATTCAGTAGTGCATACCACTCTCAAATAGATAGATAGATATAAGTTAAAAACATGAGCTTGATAAATTTATTAATATTCATAATTGGAGAGAAGGCCAAGAAATGGAACTTGGATTTGCCACAAGTTGAGTTTGCATAGAATAGTTTAGCAAATAGATGAATAGAAAAATTAACATTTGAGATTATTTATGGGATAAATCCTATGTGTTTTTTAGATCTGATACAGTTACCAATTTTAGAATGAGTTAGTGATGATGCATAAGCATTTTTACAACATATATAACAATTACAATATGAAGTAAGAATAAAGTTATAGGAAAGTATTAAGAAGTATAAAGTAGCAGTGTATGTCAGAAGAAGGTCAAAAATATTTTAAAGATATTTAGAGATGGTTTACTTGAGGAAAGAGAGATTTTTGAAAGGCACATGTAACAAGTCGAAATACAAAAAAATTATACCATGTAAAATTATGAATAAAATCAATGACAATGATTATGAGGTGAATTTACTATAGAATTTTGATATATTTAAATTATTTAATTTTTCATATTTATATGATTTCCATGGAGAAGATGGTGAAGATGAAGAAGTAGATTGGAGTCTCTTATACAAATAATGAACTTGAACACACTCAATACAAATCAATACTATTTTTTGTTTCATAAGCTTTGCCTATTGGTATTTACTTGTATTTATAGCAATCAAGTGCATTACAAACCTTTAGCCTTAATCATGTTCCTTTCCATATCTTCGATGGTTCAGTTCTTCCTCTCAACCACACTATTTACTATAGTGTATACATGGATGCAAATCTATTCTTGATGCCATTATAGTTGAAAGAATCCATAAAATCATTTTAAATTTATTCTCTCCCTATGTCTATCCTTGAGATTTTTATGTAATGGTCACTTTGTTTCTCCAATATGACCTTGAATTGATTGACAATTTCAAATGCCTCTATTTGTTCTTTAATAAGTACACTTATGTGTTCTGGCTAAATTCATCTATGAAATGTCATGAAATACACATTCTTAAATAAGAAGGGAGTGTTCATAGGAACACACAATATTGAATGTATTAGTTGAAGAGGATCTATTTCTCTTGATGACTTACCCATGGGAAAGACACTGCTATGTTTCTTCCTTAATATGAATCCTTTAATAAATTTGTTTGGTTGTTCTATGAGGGGAAACCATCTCACCATCTTATTCTTATGAAGAAGATTCAACCCTCCAAAACTCAAATTCCCATATCTTAGGTTCTAAATGGTAGATTTATCTACTACCATGGTTTTGAATGCTACTACAAATTCACTTTACATATTTGAAGGGAACATCTTTTTAGTTGTCATCTTAATTGATATAATTTATTTATTGTTTCCACTTATATCATAAATTATACATTCATAATATTCAAATATTACCTTATACCTTTTTTTCATAAAATTCTCAATGCTAATTAGGTTATGCTTCAACCCAGGCAAATAACATATAGCTTGAATTTGTATTTTGTCACCTTGCTTGGTGTAGATAAAAACACTACCTCTGCCCATGAATAGAACCTTCTCATTGTTTCCCATCTTCACCTCACATTTTATTTTATCATAAATTATATTGAACATATACTTGTTTCCACTCATGTCGTTGATGCAACATCTATCCAAATAGCAAATGTCCCTAGTACTTTGCTCAGCTATATTTAATGTTATAAAAAAGATTCTAGATTTATTGTTCTAATTATTTTTATCCTGTTGTGTCTTGGATATATTTGAGTTTTGGCTATTCATATCATACACTTTATTTCTAAACTCACTAGTAAAGTGTCAATACTTCTTGAAATAATAGCATTATATATTAGGCTTATCATACCTTTATGTATAACCACCTCTTGAAGTGTTTCTAATCCTTCCTCTTTATCGTTCATGTGAATATTAATGGTTATGCCTTCCACCTTCTTGATTTCTACAATTTATTCCTTTTAATATATTGTTTGGTCCTTTACCTCTTACTCTCACATTCACATTGCTATTGAATGCTTGCTCATGGGAGGAGGTGGATGACCTATTTAATATTTATTCATGGGTTTGTAAGGAACCCATCAACTCATCTATTGCCACTTGTGTCAAGTGCTTAAACTCCTCAATTTCAACCATTATAGGGTCAAGTATGATTGAAAGTATCCTAAATAGCTTCTCAATGTCTATATGATCTTAAAGAGTGTCTCCCATTGTCTTAATTTAATTGATAATGCTCTTTTTTCTTGTGAATAAGTCATTTGTAGACTTAATTTTAATCATTATCAATGTCTAAAAGTCTCTTCTTAACAACTTCAACTTGACAAGCTCCACCTTGTCATTACCTTGATAACCATTTTTCTAAATATCATAGGCTTTCTTAGAATGGACAAATGCTTCCATCCTTGGGAAAAATGAATCATCTAGTGCCAAATGAATGTATTTGATTATCTTGACATCCTTATTCATATTCTCTTTCAATACATTCTATTGTGCTTTAGATATTGATTTAAAATCTTCTTGGCGCTTAATTTGTGTGTAATATCCTTCTACAAGTTCCCATAGCCCTTTTGATAAAATATGGTCTTCATATAATTACAATAGGCATCATAGTTATTTATTTTGAACATACTATGTTACTATTGTGAACTATAACTACTGAATTCCATGATAACAATCTCTGATACCAGTTGTTAGGAAAACTATTTTAGGTAGACCCAAGAGGGAAACAAGTAAAACATAACATAAAATTGAAGATTTTCACTAATCTATAACCTATAATAGAGTGTTGGAAATGCACAAGAATCCCATGCTAAAAATAGTAAAACAAGGGAGGGAAAAACTCACACATAAAAACTGATAAATTAATATATTGAAATGATTCTATAAACTGATTACATACTTGAATAACTATAGCTATGGTTGTTTCCAAAACTCTTACAAAAGTTTTTCTAATGACCTTCTTCCCTACTTAGTATTGGTTGATCTAGGAAACTTAGTTTTCTTCCTTATATTAGATTGATTGATTTATGGTTTCACTACTTTCATCTTCTATTCTCCGTTCTCTTTCTATTCTTCCCCCCTTTATTCTTCTCTAACTTATACAGTCTAATGCTATGTTTTTATTCTCCCTGTTATGGCTTGTTCTCCCCATGATGCTTCTACTACTACTATGTATTATCTTCCTCTTACACATACTTATTTGTCTTATTATTTTTATCTAGTTGCATTCAATCATCTCACCTACCACACAAATTTTTATGCAATCCAAATGGATGCCAAAAAAATCATATTTCAAACTAATGGATTAATTATTATGGGTGGATGTGGCACAACTCTAGAGCTTGGGTAGGTAGCTAGGAGGACAAGAATATATTATTTTAACAAATTTTAATTTTTATTCAAGTTTTATATTACCCATTTATTTCTTTTCAATTACACAAATGAAATTTTTATTCAAGGGTCATTAAGATAACCAATGATTCAAAAGGATAGACTTAGCCAAGTGTCTTCATGATACCACTAAATATTGATGTTGTACTAGAATCAAGATTGCTTTCAAATCTAGTTTGAACATATTTATTTTCTTCACAATTAAAATATCATTAACATTGTCTTAAAATTATTGAATGAAATTTTGTATGATAAAAGATCTCTTAGAATCCTTAACTACTCTTGGGTCTAAAAGGATATATGTTTCTTCAGATAATAATAATAATAATAATAATAATAATAATAATAATAATAATAATAATAATAATAATAATAATAATAATAATAATAATGATGATGATGATGATGATGATGATGATGATGATGATGATGATGATGATGATGATGATGATGATGATGATGATGATGATGATGGGATGTTATTACACCTTCATTTATTACAAATTCTTTTTTGACTATGACTCTAGATATATAAAACACTCCCTAAATATTCATTTTATGTAGCATACATGAGATTACCTAAATTAATTCTATAAAAATATGTGGGTGATTATAGAGGCAAGGAAATCTTTGGTACTAAGTAAAATAACAAGGTGCCTAGTACTATTAATGTTTCTTGTTTTGATTTGGACTCATAGATGAAAAACAACATCAAGTGAGAAGGAATGATTTATTTTATATGAATCAAATTGTTATTCGTATATTATATCATGGAAACACAACACACTAACCTAAACTAGATTTGGGAAAAAACCACTAATGACTTTGTAAAGCCTTTCTTTTCTATATTTTGAAAGATATGATGCATAATATATTATAGGCAAACAAATTTTTTTTAATTTTAAATTTCTCTACATTTCCCACTTTTATAGCACAACTACCACCTATATTTATTTAATTCTCATTTTTTTAGAATCCTAATGTTCATTCTTTCTTTTTTCATTACTTTATCCCTTAAATTTTACATAAACATGTGTTCATAAAATCTTTTAAGCAATTACTTTATAATTTATATGACTAGCTCTTTTAATGGAGGCATTAGGAAGTTCCAATGCAAAATCACACGTCTTTTTATTGTGATCATGGTTTCCACAAACATAATTCTCCTTTTGTAAATGCACTATGTCTAAATATGAAAAAAGTCCCTGAAAATGTAGTTCCTAAATTTATTACATATAGGTGAACAATGTTTCATGGTATATTCCAAGGCTTCCAATCTGAACTAATAATAAAATCAACAAAAGTACATTGCATTTTTACCTAGATGTAAAAAAAATAAAAGAGGGGACATTGAGCTAAGTTGAATATTTGAAAGTTGTATTTTTGTGTTTTATTTTCACAATTCTTTGCATTGAGTGTTTGCATAATAATCATCCTATGAAGAATGTTTGTTTAAGGGAATGTCTTTGGTAAATGTCTCATTTTACCAATATTATTACCATTTAAATGTACATCATCCAATTAATTTTTTAAACTAATATGTTTTTGGAAAATATATCACAAAAACATTATTATGGCATAAGAGACAAACACAAGGAAATAAAAAACAATAAAATAGGATACATTTATTAAACAAGTGTGTACACACACAAAACAAAAAATGAAATAGAAATTTAAAAAAAAAAGTCTATGCAAGCAAACTATTTAAAATGGAAAAGGAGAAATAGTTGGACTATACATATCCATTCATGAGATGGGAATAATATTAGCCCTTAGAAAAACATTATGACAAGTGATAAAATAAGGAGAAATTATGTAAAGAAGTGAGCAACAATTGCAACAGTTTTTTGATTGCATCCATAAAGAAATAGTTAGGCATTAGTGGGAAAATAAATATGGATTCACACAATTTAATATAGATAACTACGATGATAATATTACTTGTATTTATAAAAGATGCATGACACATAATTTTCTCATGAATGGAAAGAGTATTCTTCAAATCGACAATTAAAATTTGTAAAAAGTATGAGACATACCTCCAACATCTTTGCTTTATTGGTGATCTTGTGGTTATTCTACCATGAAATTCTAAACCAAATACTCTTTAGATGACTCCAAATGTGGGATTTGGGCCAAAACCTCATGGCACTTAAAGTTATAATTAATTTTTTCTTATTTATTGTTATTTAAATTTTTGTTAATAAAATTCATTTATTGTGCTTAACCTCATCACATATATCTTCTTCACAAAAATTTAGGTTTGTATGATAATGATTTATTTCATTATTTTGGAATGAAGTTGAAAAAGAATTTTTATTGAATTTTTATGGTATTTATTTCTTGAGCTAAAATGCCAAAATATTCTTCATTTTCATACCCAATACCATGAACCTCTAATTTTTTCTATTGTTCCACTTTGTGTAAGATTTTAAGCGGTAAACTTTCTCTTTTCTTTATTTGCATAATTCCATAAAAATATTTCAAAAAATTGTACTATGTTAGGATCATCAACAATTTTTAAAATTAGCCTTTCATTAAAAGAAAATATAATTTTTTTTTTCTCTCACCATATTGTTACTAGAAAGAAACAAATTAGCCCTTAAACTGGGATTACCTATGATTTTCCTCTTATTTTTTAATTCCATTTTCAACCAAATATTTATATTAATTATTTTTTGAAATCACAAGTCAGATGAGGGGTGGTGATAGTGTTGAAAAATTAACCTTAATTGGGGTATTTTCTTATATATTTATAGGCTTATCTTAAGTGTTGTGTGTGTGTGTGCATTTTTTATATTTATAAATACACTTTATCCCAATCTTAATGAGGTGGATCTCACCTCTCTTATCTACTTGTTTAAATTTTATTTAATTTCATATAACTCCTCTTCTCCTACATGGCACACACATGCTCCCCACTTGTAACATGATTAGGAACACATGATACACATGCTGGAGCTTGCACTTGTAACACATTTTTTCTCTCTTAGCTCTTTCCAAAGAAATCTCTTATTCTTTATTCAATACATGATACACTCTCAGATAAATCTTGTTCACCTAATATTAATCTTGAAACTTTGGTGCTATTTTCGTCTAAGGCCATTTTTCTTTTAACTTATTCATGCTATTGTAATTAGAGATTCTTGTTGAAATCTTTCAATACTAGTGCGGGGTTTTTTCACTATTTGAAGGTTTTCACACTTGTCACATTTGTATCAACTTTATGCTTTGTGTTTACTTCAAGGTTACATCATTTCTTAAATTTTATTACTTATTCAATATTTAATTTGATATTTGGAAATATTTTTAATATAGTAATAGAGCTATAATTTGTTTAATATCAAATGTTGTGAGATATAATAAGCAATTTATTTTGATAACATGTTTTTTAAATATTTTATATTCCATCAAATAGTTTTATTTTTATTTTTTATAAATTAGTTAATTTGAAATATTTTCCCTTATTTCTATTTTTAATTTTTGTACTTTTAGTTCTTCGATAACTCTGATGTTATTTCTATCTGTATAAAAGTGATTTTTTATCAACTATTTGTGTGGTATTTGTTACCCCTTTGTACCTCATAAAATAAATGAAACTTTATTTATTCTCATTAATAATAGTTCTTTATTTTGCTGGAGTTACTCTCTAATATTCTACTTTCTATTCCTTAAACATGGCACCTTACATTTTGTCAAGTAGTTGTGTCCTCCTTAAGGTGTTCATCTATTTTTTAACTCTCAAATGGATTATATAGCTTTGGTGATTTCTTTATCTCTTCATGACACTTAACTTCTCTTTTCATGTTTTACCTTTTTACCTTAAATTTCATTTCCCCTTTGCCTACATTGCATTCTTTGTGACACTTAACTTCTCTTTTCATGTTTTACCTTTTTACCTTACACTTCATTTCCCCTTTGCCTACATTGCATTCTTCCTTGGCTACGTTTATGGTATTTTGGGAGCATGTTATTTCTACTTGGGGTCTCAACTATCTATGGAGTGTTCATAGATTGTGTACTATTTTTGTATCTGGCACTCTATTTTAGGATTTTTAGTTCTTTATACCACCTTCTCATAACCGTTTGCTACCATATTTAGTAACTTGTTGTCAATATCAATTTGGTGATTTGATTCTTGGTTGTAATGTTCTATTTATTCTTGACTATCACTTGGAATTTAGTCTTTCCATAATATTTTTTCTTCCTTGGTAATGTGTTTTGTAGTTCTACTCATTTTTTTTGTGTGTTCCTTTTTCCTGCATCACAACATTTTACTTTCCTTCCTTTTGTGACTCCATAGTTAAACTTCTATTTTCTTTGATAAATCTTTTACCAAAATGACATGTTGTAGGGGCCTTTTTTTTTTTTAAATATATATATTTTAATATATTAAGCTTTCACACAAGGCATGTGGTGTTATGCAACATTAAAAAAATACATTTACTTTGAAAAACGTGGAGTTTATCAAGTGCTTCATTTTTTAAAGCTTTCCTTAAACTTTGGAATGCATAAGTTTGTTTTAAAAAGAGAAAGCTTTTTCATTTTTCACGTAGAATGAGATTATACTTAAAATATTATATTTTCTTTTTTGCCATATAATTTAAACAACTTCGTAATTGTTCTTGTATAAAATTTAAAGTTTCTTTTTACATCCAAGAAATTTGTTTAGTTTTGTTGACAGGTGGCATGATTCATATAAGGTTAATGAGTTTCATTTTTATCATGGAATTAGTGTTTTTTTTTTTAAAGAACAAGAGTTTTGGTTAGGATCAAAATTCATATTAAGTGATTTAAGTGAAAATTAAAGTTTTTTTTTCCAAATAACATTTGGATTGTTTGCTTAGAAATATTAGTTTATTTTAAATTTGAAGTCTTTTTATATAATATTTGGATAATTTTTTAATATTATATTATCTTTGTTTTGGTTTTTGATGTTGGATTTATTGTTGTTTTCCATTTATAACATCTTTCACAATTTGTAATATATAATTTATTATATCACAACCATTTTGAAAATAATGTGGCTCTACAAGTTAAATAATGTGGAGTTTAATGATCTTAATAATCAAATTTTAGAAAAAAGATATTATGATTCTTTTGTTGAAATGTCAACTGGAATGCCATACTAATTTTTATTTATATTGTAAAATTTATACAAAGAAGAATTAAGTGAAACACAAATACTTCTTGACTCTCTTACTATTTAAGAAGTGTTTTTCAAAACAACATAAAAATGTATTATTTATTTTTCACCTTCTAAAGAGCATATTACTTGACTACATGATGGATCGAACCTCAGTTTAGAAATAATACAATCCATGGGATATGTTGGTAGTAGTCTTGATAAGTACAAAACTAGTATTCTTGAACCTCTTTTTCTTGAATATAATAAAAAATATAAAGGTATTAGTTTTAATGATTCTAATACTTCTAATAAAAAATCAAATTGTCTTCTTCATTGTAAAACTTAATATACAACATTTTTTTATTGTAATACTTGTAATGTTCATGCTTTTGTTAAAAATTTTAAACCTTGTGTGTGTTGAGGAAAACATGGGCATCGTATCTTTAAATGTTAGAAATTGAATCAATGCAAATCTTGTGATAAATCCATAGACAACACCTTACATTATTGAAAAATGACTAAATATCCTACCATTTAAGGTAAAACTATTTGGATTCATAAAAATAATTAATCTTATAGAGACTTTGATGTGTCTTCTTGTGATGATTCATCTATTACTTCATGAAAGATATATTTTCTCTAGTGACACAACTTCTTTGTCTCAATTTTGATTAACTAAATCATCTTTTTTTGCATTCCTTATTTTAATATTGCAATAG
>JARHVA010004163.1:120000-150000 GCA_037957365.1 Torreya grandis | reverse complement strand
TTTGCACTCAGCCAGGATTAAAATCAGGTCAGCACAGTTTGCATCCATCTCATTGATCGACCAGTCTGCCCTGTCCTTCTAGCGCACCAAAATAAGGTGATCCTGGGTAACATAGGCTTTGAAGTCACCAACTCAATCCCAACCTGCCTCCTTGAACCTTTGGGCAAGAGCAGAGAAATGCGGATATTGAGAAACAATAGGAGCATATCCGTCCCAAGAATCATCCCAAAATTTGGCATTCCTCCCGCTGTTACAAATCCAAAATAGGCCATGCTTAATCAAAGCCGCTCCTTTCTTGAGCATATCCCAAATCACCGACCCTTTTCCCGTTAAGCCATACCTAGGGATATCCTCCTGGGACACTCCTGGCAAGTACTTATGGGATAAAATTTTTGCCCACAGCTTACTCTGCTCATTACACCACCTCCAATAGAACTTTGCTACCATAGCCTTCCCAGCAAGCATGGATTGTCTAATCTCCAAACCACCATACCACTTAGGAGAACAAACAACATCCCATTGGATTAAGCTCCACTTGGTTGTAGACAGACTACCGGCCCATAAGAACTGTCTAGCCATGGCATCAAGCTCTCTAATGAAACTAGCCAGCGTGATCTATAACATACACATGTAGATAGGCAAGGCTTGGACAACAGACTGGATCAACTAGATTCAACTGGAAAAGGATAGCCACCTATGAGTCCAATGACTAACCTTGGTCCTGAATTTGTTCAAAATCCCCTGCCAAGACTCCTTGGCCAGCCGACCCGAAGAAATAGGCATTCCCAGATACAAAACTGGTAAGCTCCCAATCTGAAATGGTAAAATGTTCCCAATTCTCCTCTGAATAGCATGAGGCATGTTGAAAAATAATATGGATGACTTATCCTCATTAATCTTCTATCCTTAAGCTGCCAGATAAGCATCCAGGCACCTATGAATATTACTGGCCTCCTGTATAGTGGCCAGACCCATTAATGCCACATCATCAATGAACTGAAGATGGGAGAGAACAGGAATCCCTTCCCCCCATCACCACCCATGTATCACTCCTTCACCAGTGTAAGCCTTCATTCTCCTCCCTAGCCCCTCTGCCAATAGAAGAAATAAGTAGGGCGATAGCGGGTCACCCTGTCACATACCTTGAGTTGCCCCAAATAAGCTTGAATGTTCCCCATTGATCAGAACTGAGAAAGAAGTAGAAGTAATACAACTCATTACCCAATTAATCCAGCCATCCTCAAAACCAAAAGCTTCCAGACTTCTCTGAAGAAAAGGCCACCGAACCCTATCATATGCTTTGGAAATATCTAATTTCATAAACATAGCCTTCTCCTTTGACCTAGACATGGAATGGATAGCTTTCGTAGCCATTACTATCCCATCCAAAATTTTCCAGTCCTCCACAAAGCCGCTCTACTCATCCGATATTAGCCCCTTCAAACATCCCTTTAATCTTTCAGCAATCAGCTTTGAAATAATTTTGTAAATCACATTACAAAGAGAGATAGGCCAAAACTTGCTAAAGCGATCAGCCCCTTCTTCCTTGGGGATAAGCGTGAGGAATGTAGCATTCAAAGCACGCAACATCTGTTTGTTCTCATGGGACTCATGGACAATAGCCAGTAAGTCCTCTTTGATAATCTCCCAAAACTCCTAGTAAAATTCAATTGAGAAACCGTCCAGACCAGGAGCTTTACCTTTTTTCATCATAAAAACCATCTTTTTCAGCGCATCCATTGTAATGGGCTTCATCAACTGTGTCCTCATATCAAGAGAAACAATAGACAGAATGCTGGACAAAATCAATTCCTCTGCAGCCTCATCCTGAATCCCATTGTCCTAAAAAAGGGAACTGAAGTACTATTCCACCTCCAGACAAATGGCACCAGTAGAATAGACCATCTCGCCTTCTTCCATCCTCAGAGATGAGATCACATTACCATGACGCCTAGCTTGGACTGAATTGAAGAAGAATGCCATATTCTTGTCCCCTTCTTGCAACCACTCAATCCTAACCTTCTGTTTCCATAATATTTCTTCTCTCAACTCCCATTCCTCCAGCACTTGGGCTACCTTCCCCTCTTCCTGCAGTAGAAGCGCTGACAACCCATCCTCTATAATTGTTCTAGTAATAGCATTCAACTTCTGCTGCGTAGCCTTCTTTTCCTGAAATAATTTTTTGAAAGTCTGCTTGTTCCACCTTTGGAGCTAGTATTTTACATATTAAAGAAGCTTGGCAAAAACATACATTTCCATGCCCATTCTTGGATGACCCTCCCTCCACCAATCAGCAATGTGATTAAACAACTCCTGATCTCTCAGCCACATAAGCTAAAATTTGAAATGAGGTTTCTATTGCCTTTGGGCCGAAGAGATGGTTAGCTGAATCGGCCAGTGATCCGATCCACACCAGTCTAAGATCTTGAAATTCAGATTCCAATGCCCTCCCACCCAAAAGCATGAGGTAAGAAATTTGTCTAGATACTTCACAATACACTCATCTCCTAGCCCCCTATTATTCCAGGTGAATCTACCATTGCTTGGCTTAATGTCCACTAAGTTAAGTTCCAAAATCTTTTCCCTGAGCAGAAGAGAAGATGGATCCACTCTAGTGTTACCCCCTCTTCTCAGAAAAGTCTAAAATCACATTGAAGTCACCTGCTATGATCCAAGGATGGTATGGATATTCCTGGTAGAGCACCTACAAGTTATTCCACACCGTTTGCTTACCCTAAAAATCATTGGGAGTGTATATGTTTGACAACAGAACATACTCTCTTGACTCCATGCACATAGCAACCAAGGAGATCACACATCTGAAAACAATCCAAGCAACTGGCTGAACTTTACAAGGATTCCAAAACAAGCTAACCCTCCTACTGTCCCATGAGCTCCAATACACTGGCAAAGACCCTACCTCCATAGTTTTGGAGCTAAATCCAACATGTAATCCATAGACACTTTGGTTTCCTGTAGAAAGAGAATATCAGGACATCTACTTCTGATGAGATCTTGAATAGCCTTTTGTCTGGGGTTGATATTCATGCCCTTCACATTTAAAGAGATTGTAATCATTTCATAGGGTTCGTGAAGTGCTCATCCAAGGTCTTGACTAACCCCGATTCCACCAAATTCTCCCCCATCATTTTTAACTTCTCTAAATCTTTTCTCCTACCTACTTTTGTTCCTTTATCAGCTACCCCCTTTTTGCCTTCCTTCTGGAGAATGCCCAAGCAAGGAGGCGTCTTCCCTTTCTTCTCCCCTCTTGTAGCCGGCTGTGATGTTGGCACCCTCTCCATTTCTAAGTCCTAATTCACCTCCCCTATCGCCTCTAAAAGAAACTGCCCTTTTCCTTGCTCCTCCAGAATCATGGGCAAGGGGGGTACCTCAGTGTTTCTAACAAGAGAAGAGTAGGACGTACCACCCAATCCCATTTCTCTGTCTATTTTCTCTGTAATGGGAAGTCCAGGGGCAATCACTTGTTGTCCCAATTCTTCCAAAATTTCAAACCTATTAAAAATCTCTCCCTCCTGCCACTCCCTAAAGGTATGCTTATGTCTGCTACTTTTACTCTGGGATTTGACCTGCACAAAGCCCTCCATGTCTTTATCAACACCTGCTCCACCTTTCTTTTTCCTATCATCAGAGGTAGCAACCTTCTCCTGAGGAGTGGAAGAGTGTTGCTGCCCTTCCGATTTCGTCTTTGGGCATCTTCTAACCAAATGTTCGTATTCATGGCATAGGCAGCATCTAAAGGGCAACATCTCATAATCTAGTTGTTGAACCCATGAATAAGATCTTGCACTCATCTCTATGGCATCTGGTATAGGCTTGCTCAATTCAATTTCAATGCAAATATGAGCAAAGGACATAAATTTCTTACTCGTGGTTTGAGAGGATGATCCCACCGGCTTCCCAAGCATTGCAACAATCAACTATAAGACATCCTCCCTAAAACATTCGATAGGTATTCGAGGGAGCCTAACCCACATCGGGACTCTGTTAGGTAGCTCTTCAGAGGGATTGAATCCTGTATGCCAAGGCTTCATAAAGAGGCTACCTGATTGTAGAAATATGGGCCTCCCTCGAAAACTCAATTTTTCTCAGCAAGGTAGTTGAAAGAGACCATAAAGTAGCTGTTGGCCAACAACACTACTTCCATTTCCCCCTCCGGCTCCCACACCCTTCGAGCCCAATTTTCCAAGAAAGGCAGAGACACTTTCAGCGCCAAAAACTTGCAGTATAAAGAGTGTTTGGAATAATATTCCACATCTTCAGCAATCCTTTCAAAAGGTATAATGAGCTTGGGTCGCTCCTCACACCGTTCCAGACAACCATTAGTTTTGGAGATTTTTGATCCTCCCACAACACCTGAGCCCTATAAACCAGCATTCTGACTTGCCCCAAACCAGTCTTTAAAGCTGGCGTCCTTCCTTTGAGAAAAATTGCTCACCACATCCCTGAAACTCCTATCCCTACTAAACTTGTTTTGTTCCCCTGTCGCCATCCCCACACCAGCCCATAAACCACCTCGTGCTCCTTGCGTTGAACTATCCTCCACGCTCTCCACGCTTCACCTACCACAGCTGTGCACCCTCAGTCAGAAATGCACCAGCAGCTAGGGCACGATTGCCCTAGATGGACGTTGAGTTGCAGAGCTCGAACATACTTCCCTCGCTTTCACTCCCGAAAGCTAGCCATTTGACTCATGGGTTGCAATCTGTTTTATGCATTTTTTAACAAAATTTATAACTTATATTATTGTTGACTATTTAATAAAAAATATTATCATTGTATGCTTACATTCCTTAACTAAGTGTTCTATATGTAATATCATTTTCTTATCTAAATTTACTTTGGACATAAAAATATTGAGTAGTTGTTAGCAGAGGTTCCTGATGCAACAAAACATGTTAAGGATGAGGATATTAATGTTTTATTATACTATGAAAGATGATACAGAGAATTAATTATTAACAGAGGCATGACAAAGATAAATTATAGAGTGATAAGAACTAACATTAAACCAAAGTTTTCTTAAGGTATGCAGAGCATTCAAATTACTTTTAGATAAAATAAAATCAAACATTAAACATGATAATGCAAACAAGAAATAACATAATAAATATGATAGGTAACCATAACTAGAAAATCTATATTGATTTCAACAAAAGGGTCATCATCTTATTTATACAAACATATATATTTATAGTTAATGTAGTCCCTGATTATTTATAGTCATCTCGTACATTAGTGCCAAATAGAGGAGATTATTCATGTTCTATTTCTTTACAACATGTGGAGAATATGACAAAATACATATAGTTGACAATTTCATATATAATGCACAAATATTCAAAGAATATCTTGTGTACCCTTTACTTATTCATTTTCTTCTTCCAACGCTTTTTTGAACTTAAAATGTTATCTCATCCTGAGACAAAGTTGTAGTTTCATCTGACTATGTGTTTTGGGTAGAAACTAAAAAATTGGGTAGACTAGAAAGAGTTGTAGTAATCACTGAAGTTATCATTTTCAATTTTCACATCTTGTGCATTACTTAGCCGCCCTTATATGTTTTCATCTAAGTAGTATACCAACCTACTACCCTTTTAGGTTTTCAATAGGCTAGCGTAACCAGGTAGCCACCATTTATAGGTTTTAAATCATCTTCACCCCACTTATCTCACTAATCATCTCAAATAGAAAAACTTACTCAAATTTTTTTTAAAAATTTCAAGAATTTTGCATTACACAGTACTCAACTAGAAGGAAGTGATGTTCCTAAGGAAGAACGCTGGCTAGTAGAATCCTTGGCCCCAGACTTATTTGTCATGCACTATGAAATTTTTGTTTAGAGCTTTGATGGTGGTTTATCTAGCGAAACATTGAGGATCAGGGCCACCTCACTATAGAATGGAGCTAAGTCAGATTTGAATGCATCCCAATTGAGCATCACTTTCTTTACCATGTAAATTAGGATGCGCATTGGTGCGTAACATCTAATGAGTTCTTTCAAGTCCAAGTATTCAGTGGTACTCATTTATACCTTTGTATTACTAACTTTTAGTTTAATTCTACACTCAACTACTCCAAATTTTCTATGTATCATTCATCTTGAAGGCCTACAAATTCACTACACTTTCGGTCTTGTTACTAGTTGAGGAGCTGGTCCTGCACATAATCTAAGGAATTGAATGATTGCTAAAGTGTAAGGCCGGTTTCATTAGTTGAGGTAGTCTAGCTATAAATGGTTGTTGATGTCAGAGCATCAAGACAAATACAATTGTAAATAGGTAAAAAATTATGTATATGGTCTTGTGAGTGTTCGTAGTCAATAAAAATCCCTATTGTGCTTCAATCTGATATGTAAAGTTATGTTCAAATAATGTATAGTCTTGTAAGTTCCCTTAGATAGGTTTGATAACGATGACGATAAAATGTAATTATTTTTATGTAAAAACTAATATCCTCTCAAGACGTGTCTAGGAGCTCATCCAACGTAGGAGAAAGTTATTAAAAGCATGATCAAATCAATGCTAAGATTATACAGACAATTGTTGATCAAGTTTTAGTTTATCCTTAACTAAAATCTATGTTTAAGAGTAGTTGAGAAAAGGGAGGAACACGAATAAAGTATTAAGGAGAGTATGCAGGAGGAGTTAGAGAGGTGTGGTTAAGGAAAAGAATGGATGAGGCCTTTAGGCCTGTATATATGTATTTGTTTGCAGGACCATGTCAATATATATGGAGATTGGTTGGTAAAAGGAAGATTTTGTTACATTCCTGATGTATTTTCAACATTATGGACATGTAAGTTTATGATTGTGATTGTTTTCAGATTAGAATTAATATTTTTATGAGGATATATAAGCTGAAGGGTTGGAGTAATTGGGTATCGTTTATTTATCAATCTTAGTATCCTGAGAAGGAAAAGATCGATAAAAAAATATCCAATATTTGTTTTACTATTGAAGTACAGCTGCACAAGTTCCTAATATGACCATAAATTTTTTAATTGAATTTATCCATCACGTAATGGTGAAATTAGTAAATTATAATGTTCCAAATGAGTTTTAGAAATCTGACAATGCCGTGAGTATCTTATCAATCCCAGTCAACGTAAATAAAGGCATAGTGATAATTTAGGATTGAATGAACTGAAGATATAACGTAAGTGTTATCTTTCTTTTGGTTTCATTCTATTTTGCATGGATAAGTTGTATACATTAAACTAGCTAAATACGTAGAGCTTTAAGTTGGGAAAATTTATCCGATCTGTTCAATAAACTAGCATGGTTGAGTTTTGTTGTTTTCAATGATCTTTATCACGTTCAAATTAGATAAGTAAAATTAAAGTGACAACATGATGATGGACAATTGATAGTGGAGGATCATTATGAGCAAAAGGCAAGAGGACTCGACCTATATCCTAAAATAATTATACCTACTTGTATCAATATTGATAGTGGTGTTTCCCTATAGAAACTCTCATTTAAGTTTTGGTAAGCCGTGTTATATGGTCGGGTTATGAATGGACAAATAATTATTTATCATTCTGTCAAGTTGAAATCTGAAAATATTAAGGACAAATAAATATTGAAGTGTGGACAAAGTTGAAATAGATTGTGTATTGAATCTGTTAGCAGGTTGCATGCAGAAATAATTGGCCTCTTTATTGATCTTATAAATCATTTATTAAAATCTACGATTCCAAATTGAGTTGAAATAGCTGAGATAAAAAGAATGGTGGTGGTGTGTCTCTTGGGATGAATTTTATATATTACTTTTTTCTATTGATTATGACTAGTCTGCATCATGGTCATGGTGTAGAAGGTTCGGGAGTAGGTTGTTCTTCCTATGTAGTATTTGATTGACCAAATGTGCATTCCTATAAGGTAGGAGAGACTCTATCATCTTGCCATGTTCTTGGCCTACACACAAGTTATTCTAGTGTACTCTCTGGTAGAGGTACAAAGACAATGTTAGGTATGAATGTTGGAGTAGTTTAAGGCTATAAGAAGTCTATTCTATATTGAATTTGATCCACTTCTTCTTGAATTATGTCTATAATTATGGAAGGTGGGAAAATTGAGAGTTATATCAATAGGTTAGGTGGAATCTACTTTTAAATTTACACTATATACACTACCTTATAAAAAAGTAACTCTTTCTCCTCCTCCTTCTCATAGTAGTCTCTAGCTATATTTTCCAACATGACCTAGTAGACTTCCTACACATCGGTACCCATCTCCAAGAGGTCATAGGATCTAGCTATTTAGAACACCTTTATATCATCCTTCAAAGTCATTTTGATACATGTTTTTCACTTTTGGGGATGGGACAACAAATGTGGATCTATCTTATGCTTACAGTTCTACTACCATGAGATTGATGCTAACTTTGGTTGTTGTGCAATATGAATGTCTATGCCTGGTGGTATAGATTATAAAGGGGTTGTTCATCTAGATGAACACTCTTTTTTTCAAGCCACTTTGGCATATGACATATCTATCTTGATGGATAAGGGGAGTAGTTTGAATGGTTCATCTAGATGATCATGAATTATGATGAAGATTCCCTTACACACTAGAGTGGCTATGGTATGTTGACCTGGGTATTTTAGGACAGTAGGTAACACTCTAGGGTATGTGGAATTAAGGTCCAAGAATTATTCCAACCAAGATTTGAACTTCCCCTTATGTGTAAGGGCTCCATGTTCTTGCATCCATATTATGTTATAGAACTATTACATTGGCTAGTAATCTATATTTGGGTGTACTTAATCCTCTAGTGATTTACACTATGTAAAACAAAGCAGAAAGGTCAAAAATTTATACTAGAATGTCTACCTAGGAGTGGTGTGACATTTCTCAATGTTTTTCATCAATTCTTAGATGAAGTACTCAAACCAATTAAATCCTTTATTTTGGTGGATCAGCTTGTGAGCAATATCTACAACTCTCTTAGGTATTTGTTTGGCATACTTGGTCATCTACCAAAACCTTATAGTGATTCACTAGATGAGAATATGTACTGGTTCATTAGGGGTTTCATCAATGGGAATCCCCTAATTTTGTCACACATAAATGCCCCAGACTTTTTGTAAGATAGGAGGCATTTTGGTCTTGTAGGGAATCATGAAATGTCCACACATAGGCATGCCCAAGGCTCAGGGCATGACTTGTGTGTTGATTTCCATAGTGTCATTTGGGCCCAATTAGATTGCTCCATCATTCTATCACCCAAGATATCATTGAACTATTTTTCCCAAGTTTCTAAATGTTGGCATCCATAGCATAAAAGGAATCCATGGGTGTCGACATGGCACTTTGGAAAACCAAATACATTGATCAAGAGCTATTTTAGAAGACAAATAGAATCTCTGTTAGCCTAATACTATTGATAATAGGTTCTCAATGTCTACATTCTAAAACTCATGGGGAGCTATGAGGGCAAGTGGTTTCAAAGTATCAATAGTATTAGGCTAGAAGAGATTTTTTTGGGCTTCTTAAAGGTACTAAAATATCTACTAATCACTATATTTAGTTTGCCAAAGTGCCATGTCAACACCCATGGATTCATTTTATGCTTTAGAGAGGGGTCATATTAGATATATGGTATCCATAGCTACATCAGAGGGAATTTGAGTGCTCTGTATGCTCTATGCAATGAAAATGGTTTGGCTCTTGATAGTTGTAGCTCATGAAAATATACTAAGATTAAAATGTGAAATTGGTGTTTGAACATAGCCTTTATATATTTGGTGGCTCTTGGATTTACACATTTGAGCCATGCTTAACTATCTATTCATCTTGAATGTAATGGTAGATGTGGAAAATTTGCATTTGATGTAGAAACTAAAGTAGTTAGTCATTGGTACATGTCTGGAGTTATACCGTTATGTTCTTTGGTATTCATACGAGGGGTATGAGCAAATGATGTTGATTAACAATTGATTTATTGAAGATCACATAAATAGACCTTGGCTCTTGCAATTAATTCTGGTGGATAACCATTATCTAATGGATATTTTCTAATGGCATGTTTTGACATCTTTTCCAGACTTAATATTTTTGACTTGCTCCTCTTTAACTTTTTTGACAATACATGTGGATCCTCCTATGCACATCTGGCACACATGATGCTTAGTATTTGTACTTCACAAATGTTATTATTGAGATCATCTACAAATAAATAACATATAAAATAAACATATACATAAAACTTGTAAAATAAATAAATCTTAATATACATGGAATTACATACCACCCGCACACCCTACAAAATGAGATCAATAGACTGTTGGTGGTAGGTCTTAAGCCTATATCCATTTTAATGACCTAGTAAGATGGATCCCTAAAGATCCCTTAAAACCTAGTTCATTATTACATTAGGTCATTTATAATGTAGGGCCATTTCCATTTTATTTGTAATTTACATGGGAATGCTCTGAACTAGCTTTCATATAGTAAAATTGGTTGATCTTTATGAAATTCTTTGTGGTCCCAGTTCTTTTCATGCCAAGATTTTTGGATTTAATTATGTACTTTCTACGTCCATGCTAATGTATGTCTAAATTCATCTATCCAAATTATTTCTAGGAGATAATTAAGAAGAGACTCCCAATCTCTGAGTTGGATGACCATGGTAATGTGTAGGCTAGGTACTAAATATTCCATCAGTAGGACTGATTCTATACCATACACCAACTAAAATGGAATAAATACTATAGCCTTTTTTAATATATATGAAATTCCCACAAGATCATAGGAATGTGATCTTCTTAGTCATTCCTCTTAACATCATATATTTTTGTAAGCATTTTCCCTAATACCTTATTCGAGGTTTCAACTTGACCATTAAACTATAGATGATAGATAGTAATTTTATGGTGGCAGATCATAAAATCTTTAGTCAAGGCTTTAATGGCGTTAGTTTAAAATTGCATTCCTCTATCGCTAACTAAATTTATAGGGCATCTGAATATGGTAATGATATTTTCATATAGTAAATTCATTGCATCTTTCACACCATATCTAGGTGTGGTAGAAACTTCAACCCACTTAGTAAAATAATCTATCATAGTAACGATGTACCTTGCTTTACTGTACTTTCTTGGTGGGTTGATTGGTCTGACAAAATCAATTCCCCATTGTTAGAAATGCTGATATATTAACAGGGACTATAATGACATCTAATATTTATAGAGTGGCCTGCCCATACATTGGCAGACATCATAGTGCTATGCAACTTTGTGTGCATCCTAGATTAAATTTAGCCACCATAGTCCACTCTATAAAAGCTTTCTAGATATAGCCTCTCTTATAAAATATCCTCCTGTGACTCCTTGATGAGTTTCATCCAAGATTAGAGGTCATTCATGTTTGAGGATAACCCTACATAGGACTTCATCATTTCCCAAGTGATATATAAGTCCATTACTGATGGTATATGAAAATTCTCTACTCAGAAATTTATTTTTATCTCACTCCTAAAAGTGCATAGGGAAGATTATTTTCTCGAGGAAGTTGGCAATGGATTAAAAGTCTTTAGGAATAATAGAAACATAAAAAATATGGGCATCAGGAGAGTTTTATTGTAATTCTTTCAGCTCTTCCCCATTTAGGATATGACTAAGGTGGTTTGGTCCTACATTTTCCCTTTTTTATTTGGCATTTATTCATAATTAAAACTCTTGGAACAACATCAACCATCAAGATATTCATCGTCCTCACATCATTTTGTTAACCAGATATCAATGTGCTTAATGGTCAGTGAAGACTTCAAATGGTGTTGCAAGTAGATAATGCTAGAATTTTTGAAGTGTAAACACAGTGGCCAGTGTTTCTCACTCAACATTTGTATATTTTTTCTCTATGTCATATAGTTTCTAGATAACAAAGTCGATAGGATGGTAAAGAAGACCATCTGTAGGATGTACAAGTATAACATCAATTATGATTGCTAAATCATCTATGTGTACATGGAAAGGCTTGTTCCAATCTGGAAAAACCAGTATGGGCACAGTAACTAGTCACTATTTTAGCTCAATTAAAGTTGCTTCACATTTTAATTTCTATATAAATTTTGATTTTTGTGCAGTAAATTATTTAGTAGAGATGAAATAGCTATATAGCCTTTGATAAATTTTGGGTAATAGCCTATATGTCTGAGAAAAGAACACACTTTAATAAAACTAACTAGTGGAGGCAAATTTAGTATTGCTTCAATTTTTACTTGATCTACCAAAATACCTTTGTTGCATACTACATGTTTGATCAAAACTCCAAATGGTGGAAAAAATAAGAATTTATTCAAATTCAAGGTGATGCATAGGGCTCAACATCATTCCAACATTAAATATGCCATGAACAAATTCTCTTTGAATAGGGAGATGACTACCCAATCATCAAAGTAAACTTCCAGGAAGTTATGAATAAAATCCATGAATGTGTTAACCACTGCACAAGAGAACATCGTAAGTTAATTCTTAAGGCCAAAAGGCATGACCTTGTATGCAAAATAACCCTATTATGTTGCAAAATTTATTTTGGATCTATCCTCTTCTATAATCAGAATATGATGATATCCACTGAACCCATACATGAAAGAATATACTTCATGTCCTACGATAGAATCCAAAACTTTATCTATGAATGGTATTGGAAATGGATCATTTAGGTAGTAATCATTTAGGATGTGGTAGTCCCCATATACTTGGATTTATCCTATTTTCTTGGGTTGAACTATCAGGGGGCTTACCCAATCAGATTTTTCTACTAGATAGATTATTAATGTGTGTTGGATTCTATCTAATTTTGCCTTTACTTTCAGCTTCATATTTGGATTGAGTTTATAGGGCCACTTCTTGAATGGCCATGCACACTCTTTCAATTCAATATGCATCTCACTGAGAGATGGGTTGACTCCTTGAACTTATGAGAATTTGGTGGGAAATATGTCTTGGTAATCCCTCAATAGTTATAGATATTCTAAAATTTTAGTTTCCATCCAATAATCACCTATGCTTTCTAGTTTTGGAACCTCCTTGATTCCAATATTAGCAACATGCTTCTTCATAGGTTATTGATAAATATTACATTTTTCATCATCCAAAAACTCCTATATATTCCTTTTCCATTCCTATTTGGGAATTTGAATGTTGTGTATCTTATCTTCCTCAGTCAATGCTATGCTGATGTCACTGAGTGGTTCTATATGTCGCTTGGGCTCAAATAAATCATTCAAGTCTAGGTCACCTTCAGAATTTGAGTCTTCACTATCTTATGCTTCATTTTTATGTGGTGACATGGATATGTCAGAGCTTATTCTTCCTTAGCAAATTTATACCTTTATAATGCCTCATTAAGATCAGAGTCTACATTTTTAATGTAGTAGATTCTATTTTGGTGCTCAATTTTTTTGCACACCCATAACATTAAATATTTGAGTTTTTTCAATGCATTGTGGACCAATGGATTTTCATCTTTAACCATAAATGTCTATATAAAATCACTTGGCACTTGTGCCTAATGCTTGGTTTCCCTTCTACATTCTTGGTGCATGTACCATGCTACTAGTAGTGGAGCAAGTGTAGAGTGGAAGACTCCCTTTAGATCATAATTTAAAGTGTTGACTCACTAATTGATGGTCAAAACATGGATTTGTAAATGTAGAATGAAATTATTGATGTTTTTTGTTACATAGTACACAACCAATTATCATTCATTCATAAAGACCATTCATGTTGGCTAGAGTTCATGATCACCTCAAACCCAATTGAGGAGGTGAGTATCTGAGTCACCACTGATAGATGAAGCTACTTCCCATGGTAAAATGCCATATTTTTCAGATCTATGTAGTCCCACATGTGATCATCAACATGATATAAAAAATCAACTTCTAATTGATTGGGAGATTTTACAGACATAAAGGCATATTGCTCAATTACAAACTAATCTACCATTGACTACATAGCTATTGGTTTGGGCCTCCACTATTTTCATGTCTTGAGTTTTTGAGTGAGTAGTGATTGTACTTGAGGTTTGGCATGATGGTATAAGAATTTTCATATAGATACATATAGAGCTTTTGGATTATCCTTAGTATTGACATTCATCCAACTAGTTTCTTTCAAAAGACAAGGGGAATATAGTTTAACTATAATTATGTAAGGCTTATGTGCTTTGTTGATAGGAATGACAACAAATTTATCACCTTGATGTGCCTTGAGCTAGTTGTCTATTGTATTGATAGTGATTTGTCCATCATACATCCAATTTTTTCCTATCATCATAGGGCAGTGCATTACTATAATTTTCATGTCTATGAGCTCAAATCCCCCTTGTAGAGACAATTCTATGACTTTGATTTTTATGTCATATAATCTACCATTAGGCTCAACTTTTTTTAATCAACTAAGCTTAGAGTCACTGGGATGTAGCTGAGATCTAGTCATCTAATAGCTTACCATGTAGATATAAGAATCATATTAACTATGATGTTGAAATCAAAG
The DNA here is from genome assembly GCA_037957365.1 of Torreya grandis. Taxonomy (NCBI): domain Eukaryota; kingdom Viridiplantae; phylum Streptophyta; class Pinopsida; order Cupressales; family Taxaceae; genus Torreya; species Torreya grandis. The sequence continues at coordinate 135,479 of JARHVA010004163.1, read as the reverse complement.
AAAAAATTTAAGATGTTATAACCAATAACCTTAACATCATTGTGTGCATCAACATCCCATGGTTTCTTCATCTTGACATACTAGACTAGTTTTTCTATCATTTGTTGACCACACTATGCACATTCTAAAAGATTATGTAGTAGATTCATGATGTTCTACAATATGTCTTCATTGCGAAGAGTAATCAAAAGTTTTAGGAGATTTTTTAGCACAATGACAACTCCATCTTGTCATATAATACACATAATTTGGTCATACCTTTGTGAATCAATTGCTATAACATCACCATTAGTAGTTTCCTAATGCTGAATGTTTGTTAATAACTACACAACTTTATGCATGAGATTTTTTTATGTAGCTAGATCTATATATTTATTCTATTTAAATTTTTTGATGCTATGATCCTGAGGCATCTCTAGTGGAGGCAACCCTTTTTTTGCATGTTGTTTTTATGTCATAAATTTCAGAAATGCATTTTTTCAGGCTCCACACTAACCATATTTACATTTTGGACAATTATATCCTTTATTTTCTTCTCTAAAATATGTCAATATTCTATGCCATGCTAATCAATGAGTCTATAATATGCGTAATACAAATGTCATTATGGGTTAATCGGATAATTGCATGGGATATTATTTTATTCCTGCCATAGATATCATTTTGGAAGAAGCCTTTGATAGTTATCTCCTTTACCGCGTTGGTATCCTCCTCTATAACCACCTCAAACTCCTCTATTAGATTTACATCCCCCCTGATATCCTTCTTGTTGCTATGTAGAGTTCTAATGCTGATACTATTGATTATTATCTCCCATGTTGAATTCTATTGCATAACTGGAGGGGTTCAATTCATTTATTTTTTCTATGTTATGGATGAGATCTAAGGTGCTGCATACTAGTATTGAGGGGATAGAGGTGTCCAACTCAGTAAAGGAGTCCATCTAGATATACTATGAGGCTGATACAATGGTGAACTCATAATCCATTATGGACCTATTTCGGTCACATAACTCTTATCATCTTTTGTGCTTGTGCTTGCATGATTTGTTGAGGATATTTGTTATATCATGATGAAAAATACATTTTTGGAGATGTCGTCTTTAATATCCTAAAAATATCTATATCTCTTCTCATCATGGTTACTTGACTTGTAGAAATTACAATACAAATTATATGGGTTCTTGATATATTACTACAGAAGATGGAATTGTGTTGTGCAATGCTACTAACTGCTAGATTTTTTAGAATTCTATCTTGGCTTTAAGATAATCATTTTGGTGGTGTCATTATTTCCCATACTCTGTTTACCATATATTAAATTTAAGATTATCTGCCTCATGGTATTGATCCATTCTTTTCATGAAATCCTTTAGTGTGTTTTCAATTTTAGAATTAGCAATAGGGGCTTCTCTATAATATTCAATCTACTCTACACATAGTGTAGTAGCTCTGGCATCTAATTCTGTCTCATATTAAGACTTTACATTGACAAACTAAATCCTATTTGGTAATCCTTAACCAAACCATACTACTTTATCTTTATCTATCAAAGAAAATTCTACCTTATTCATTACATCATAAAATTTATGATCATAGTCATATACCGAATCTCTAAAAATTTTCCTTATCTCCTTTAGGTCCTATATTATCTTGCTAGTGCATTTCTTAATCTTAAATTCTATGAAAAGCCAATCCTAAACATCTTTTAAATTTTCTTTCTGAAGATCTCTTTTGTATATGAACTCTAGTACTATCCCAGCTAGAGCCCTTACTAATTTACACTTTTATAAATTTTCATTAGTGATGCCCTTAACATGCCATTTCATTTTACAAGTTATTAGGTACTATTTAGGGTCTATGGACCCATCATATATGGTTAAGTTTAATAATCCTTTTGATTAATTCAACATATTAATTGGTATGAATGGAATCTTTTACATAGCTGATATTGGAGGCATCTATGTTCTGAGTGATCCTCCTTCAATACTTCTATGTGCACCAAAATAATTACTGTGCAAACTTTGTTTGACTATGATTCAATCTTGTTTTTGTTAAAATTCAACTAATCTTATGGCCTTCAAATTACGGTTTATGGATTTTATGTGAATTTTCATACCCCAATGGTTTACTTGCTTTAAAAATGTTCTTTTCCTATTCTTATCCTCTTACTCACATGACTAAAAAATTATACTAGAACATAAAAGATTGGGATATGGGGATGCATACACTTTTGGTGATTAATTTTTTCCATTGGCTTCTTCCTCTATTACACTTGAACCTGTAATTAACCTAAAACTAAGTTTTGTTTCTCTATGTAATTATTCTTATTCTTCCAATACCCTTTCTTGTATTTTCACACTACTTATATCTTCTATCTATTCTACTCCTAAACTAATCTAATCTTCCTCTTTTCACATCTCATCTTCATCTTGTTCTTTGTCCTCTCATTCTATCTATTGGTATCTGTCACCATCCTGTTTATTCATCCTTCACTCATCATCTTGATCATCACATATATGCACTCATTCGTCATCTACTCTATTTTAACTCTTACTTCTACTCAGAACTACTTTGATATTCTTTTGGTTGTTCCATCTGTTCTATTATCATAGTTCTCATTCTAAATCTAGAGTTGTCTTCTAACTCTTCTTTCCTCTCATATCCATTTTGGATTTAGGTTGAATCTCTACTTACTCATATATCCATAATTCGCCATCATGCACACACATCCCTATATGCCCTAAGTGACTACTCCATATTGGTTGGAGTAGGTACCATGGCTTTATCCATAACCAACATCTTGAATAAGAGAGGTTGTCACTGTAAAATGTTTCTTATGATTCCTTATATAAAATGGTCCTATGTAACTTCAAATTATATATATCCTTGCACTATAAACTTGATTATATATACATATATCGTGGTGGAAACCTAGTAGTCTATTTATTGTATCCAATAAATTTCCAATTTCAATAATTGGTCTATCTTTTCTTTGGTCTAGGTAATAGTTTCTTTCTTCCAGGGATTGAAGTATTACTATTCTAGTCTTGTTAACCAATTAGTCAATAGTTCAGGTAGCTCACACCAAAAAATTCATATATTTCTCTATATATATGATCTTTAACAATTTCACTTATGGTAAAACTAATTCTTTTAGTTTCTTCTTTTGTGAAGTCCCATACTTTCTTGTGTAACCATGTTTCAATGTCTCATTATCTCAATAACCATCTTAGCATAGCTTCCATTGGAAGGAGTGTGTCTACGCTCACTACACCATTGTTATTATAGGTTCCTAATGTAATAAAACATGCTAAGGATGAGGATAGCTATGTTTTTTATAATACAAAAGATGGCAGAAAGAATTCATAATTAACACAGGTATGACAGGGATGAATTATAGAATGATAGATAGGATCTAAGATTAAACCAATGTTTTCTTAAGTTATGCAAAACATTTAGATTACTTTTAGATAAGATTAAACTAGAAATTAAACATGATATGTAGAAAAGAAATAACATAAGGAATATGATAAGTAACCATAACCAAAAATGTTATATTGATCTCAACAAAAGGGTTAACATCTTCTTCATATAAACATACATATTTATAGTTAATGTAGTTCTTGACTATTCATATTCTTATCATAAATTGGTTCCAAAGAGAGGAGACTATTCATCTTCTATTCCTTTTCAACTCGTGGAGGATAGGACAAAATACATATATCCAACAATTTCATACATAACACATGAATATTTGAAGAATATTCTGCACAACTTTACTTATCCATTTTCTTCTCCCAAAAATCGTCTTTCATATTCCTCTTCCAAATATTTTTATCTATATAAATTATATTTTAACGCTTAAAATCTATTATATTTTTCTATTTTATAAAATATTTAAAATAACATAAACTCGTTGTAATGAGGTTTTTTATCAACCCATATTTTACTCAAATAAACATATTTAAAATAAACTACTCTTTTTCATGTGAATAAAGGTATATATATTTATAATATTATGTTTCAAATACTTATGAATGGTAGGGTGTTATTTTCATATAGTAAAATACATCAAATTAAATGTTTTCTTGTAAATATTCATTTTTATCACTTCTTTTACTATTATGCATGGTGTATGTTGCATACCATATAAGTCAGATTAATGTTAACATACATGTTTATATTAATTTAGTTTTTTAATTTTATGGTGACACAAATACAATGCAATGAAAAAGTAAATTTAATAAAAATTTATATGTTTAGATCCATGCCAATATTATTAGGTTGTCATGAACATTTATTTCATTCAAAATTAATATTTCTAGATATACCTTTTCTACATGATGAAAATTGATTACTATAGCTTATTTTGGAACTTATTTCAAAATGGAAACCTTAAGAAAATTAATATATAATTGATCTATAAATTGTGTAGATATTATATTGTAAGCTTCACTAATATCGATCCTATGACTACTAGCTTAAATAATATTAGAAGATGACTATTCTAGGTACTTATAATGCTAAAACATAGATAAACAAGTATTAGGAATTAAATATACAACATAGGTCATGTGAAGATGAAAAATAATAATAATCAAAGATAAATTTAAACATAAGAGTTATTCTGGATAAACTCATTGTCAAAAAAACTCTAATAGGTGGGGGAATTGCACTCCCCTTCAATTATGTAATCTGATAAATGTACAACGTACTACCAAAGATGGAATTCATGGATATAATTAATATGTTTTACTCTATCCAAAACATGTACACAATATAAATATGAATTTAATACACTTCTCTCAAAACTCCAAAATAATTGTCTTAGAGTATTAGATAATATTAATGTGGTATTATAATAATTATTTTCACTCGTATTATTTTAGTGTTTCTATTGACTTGTGAACTATTATTTACTATTTTTGGCCTCTCAATAGATATTGTTGGTCCTTTTTTACCTTAATTTATTTTTTATCGTATTAGAGAAATACATAATTTCTAAGAACCAAATATTATATATATGTGCTCGTACTCAGAGAGATTTCAACAAATCATGTGTTAGAGTATTTTGAGCCATACCATTACCTTTATAACATCCAAAATACAAAATTTTCACCTAATTTCAACTTATTAATTTCTATTAAATCATATTGATTAGGTGAATAAGATACTTTAAATTCATCCAAATATTTATAAATATTTTTCATCCTAATCCTAATTAGCTTCTTAACTTATTGAATGTGCCTTTCCTCTACTTGAAAATATTTTTCTACAAAAGGCTTTATGTTTTAGCTTATATTTATATCGTGTTTATATATATATATATATTTTTTTAGATACTCTTGTGTTATTGTTATAAATTCAATCAAAAAATTTGTTTCTATTGTGTATGTCAAACCTAACTCGGTGTTAGCCTCTACTCTTAAATCATCCCAAATATATTGTTACCTACCATAGTGAAGTGCGATGTTCCAAAACTCCTCATGAATTCATATAAGTTGTGCCAAATTTAAATTCTTTGGGAAGATTAAGTAATTTTAAATAATTGTTAATTATTATATGTGGTTGATTCATCCCACAAATTAATAAAATAAATATTCATATATTTAATAATGTCATGTGTCATTGAATGTCTTTGACCCCAAAAAACTATCAAAATCGTGAATAAATATACTAGCAGGATGGATCTTAGATGTAAGGATGAATATAATAGTCAAAAGCTAATATTTAAATCAAAATAATAGATGTCCTAAATTGTTTCTTGTGGTGAATTTTTGAATTCCTTTGGATGATTTTTTAGAGGTACCTAATATCCTAAAGTCACTATTTTCAGATTATAGACATACTATCGATGGTACCTAACTTCCTTCCATATTTTTATTTGCATGAAATTTAACATTAATACCTTCATCACCATGATAAAGTGAGTATTTAAGTTTATCAAGACATATAAATATGCCACATGAAAACTAAATATGTAGTGGATCATACAATCAAAAAGCCTTTTGCATATTCTTTCTGACATAGTTCCACATTTCACATTAGAGAAGAAATAATGTTTGTTTTCATGAAAATACGATTAGGTACTTGGTTTGATTGGACTAAACATAATTGACACCCTTCTATTTCACATTTATGATTCTAAAACCCCCAAGTAAACTTGAGATAAGCTTATTAAACTATTTATTAAATTTAACAAATTCAAATTGCTAAAGCTTAAGGAAAAAAATTTCACTTTGTCCATATGACATTCCCACTATTTAAGAATTTATGAAAAAAAAAAGAAAAAAACTTACTATCTCATTTTGTCAAAGTTAAAGTGTCATTTTAGTGTCTTTTTTATACCTTTTAATCCATTATAAATTCCTTGGGTGACTAATTTTAGTGGTCCATTTTTGAGTTATTTTGTGAACAAATTAGTAGGGAGAAAATCAAGTGAATGACTCTTGATGTTCCTCCTAGCTCTATTCATACACTTATTCCTAGATCATCTAAATTCAAACCCAAAGTGAAGCCAAAATATTGTACCCTCCACCAAAACAGTATAATCTCCCTCATAGGCCTCTAATAATTTTAATTACTTTAAACCTATTGAGTGTACTAATGCCTCTAACATCTATAAACCTATAAAATAGTCTAAACAAAAGAAGATTTATGGTCCCTGTAAATTTTGTAATGGGGCCAATCATTTTGAGTTTAAATGTTTCAAAATTATGGAATCATTGGAAGCCACTATCAAGAAAAACATGATTTATATTCTTGATCCTTATTCAACACCTTTAATAGACAAAAGAAAATCACTCACTTCTATGGAATTCACTACACCATGACATAGTTGGATTTCGTATTCTATCACTTATCATCACCTTACACATTCATTGTATCTTATTTATTATTTATTAGATAATAAAACTTCCTATATTGAAGTGGGTAAATATTCTAGAGTTGATGTGTTGGGATCTAGTGTTGTTCAGATACAAGATGGTTGTATTAATAGTGTGTTTTATTTTCATAATATTTTGATAATTTTTAGTGTGTATCAGACATATAAACCAGGCACTCAGAAGGCCATGGAGAGTACTCCAAATCATTATTTAATTTAATAATTATCATATCCACATGATATAGTTGATATGGGTGATGAAATTAATGGTTTGAGTCTCTATATATTTATGATATTTAAACATTCTATTGGATCTTCATTAATTTCTCATATCAATCCACTTAGTAAATTATGATGTGAACATTTTGGGTATATTAATTTAAAATACCTATAATAGATAAATACAAAAAAATTGGGTGATTTGCCTTCCTAAGGTCTCATACATTAACTAGGTTTATCTTGGATATATGCTCAACAACAAACATGGGGACCTTTTTCAAAGGATAAGGCATATTAGGTTTGAACCCCTCTATAGATAGTGTATAATGATCTCTTTATTTTTAACACTCACTCTTTATTTGGAGCCAAATATGTAATTATATTCATAGATGATTATTCTTAAAAATATTGTGTGTATTTATCAAGTAAAAGAGTGAATTACTTGATAACTATAAATCATTTAAGGATTTTTTAGAGAAGTGATAAAATATTCCACTTAAATAGCTACACAATAAAAATGAGGGGGGGTTATATATACAATGAATTTTAGGAAATTTTCATAGCAATGGCATATTACATCAATTCACAATGACATATACCCCTCAATAGAATGGTTTTGTAGATTGAAATAGTTACACTTTGAAATAAATGGAAAATTGCATGATTAACTCAAGAGATATGTATCGTCAATACCAAGAATAATTTTTAGAGTCTAATAAATAAATATAGAACCACATTCCCCACAATAAAGTATGGAAAAAAAATCTTAAAGAAGCTTGGTCTGGGATCAATCCTAATGTATATGGATTTCATGTATTTGGGAACACTACTTATGTGTTTATTGATGATAAAAAATGAAAATATATGTATAAAAAGATTATACCACTTATTTTATTTGCTATTGTAACAATTCTAAATCCTATCAACTAATTGATCCTATTCCTCATAATGTGACTTTTGGATAAGCTATTAAAATTGATGAGTATTATTCTAGGAAACCCTTCATCACCTTATTCTCCATATGGCATTCATTCTTCTTCTAATTCAAAGAAATTTCTTCATGATATTGATGATGATAATAATACACCACCATATTCCCACCTAATTTTTAACCTATGCCTAAATGGTCTAAGTTTACCCTTGAGATATATGGTTCTTTAGTGAGTGATCCTTCTATTCCTCAATGTACTTAATCACAAACATAAAAAATTTCCATTTTGAGTCATGTTATTCCATATGAACCAATATTATTTTGTGAAGCATCATGAAAACTACAGTTGTATTTTTCTAGGTGGTAAGACTATTCATCTCTCATGAAGAATCACACATGGGATCTAGTAACACTTCCAAAGTGAAGGAATCTTTAATGGTATAAATGACTCTACAGGACCAAATATAAAATATATGGTTCAATATAAAAATATAAATTACACATAGTTAAAAATGGATTTCCATAGGTTGAATGGGTAAAATACTCTAAGACCTTTTTTCCCATTGCTATGATGGATTGATTTATGTTTGTACTCTCCCATGCTATGACACACCATTGGTTAGTTTACTAGATGGACTCAAAGAGTTCCTTATAGCATGATGATTTTCAAAAGGATATCTACATGGAGAACCCTCCATGTTTTATGTAGGACCCTTTGTCTACATGAAGACTCCATAATTCTCTCTATGGACTCAAACAAGATCTATGCCCTTGGTATGAGAAGACGAATTCTTTCTTGATACCTTTTAGTTTCTCTCCTTACCATTCCAATTTGAATGAAAATATCCAAAGGCATTAGGATCACATGCTTATAATTATTTTGTATGTAGATAATATTATTTTCAAATGAAATTCTAACCCAATGATTGAGGATATTAAACATAATTTTATGAGGTAGATCGATATGAAAAACTTAAGAATTTTACTATTCCCCTGGACTTCATAGTCAATAGTCATCTAATGAGATTTCTATTGGACATCAAAAGAATGACACATATTTTATTCATAGGTTTTACATGGATTTAACTATAAGTCAACCCCTACTCTATTTTATTCAAGTGTTATATTGATTGTTAATTATTAGACTCCTTTATTTGATCCCACTTTGTATAGGCATCTGGTAGGTAGGCTCTTATACTAGACTCATACACACCATAAAATAACATTTGTTGTTAACATTGTCTGTAGATTCTCAAAATAACCTTTAGAGAGTCATTGGAAAGTAACTAAGTGTATTTTGTAGTATATTAGGGTATTACTCACTTTGGGACTCAATACATACCATAGGTCACTTTACAGAATATGGGTTACACTAACTCATACTAAGCAAGAGATGTTGATACTCAAAAATCCTCATCCATTTTTGTCTTCACTCTTTGTTTTGATATAATTTCATGGGGATGTAATCAGAATATATCCTTTACCTTATCATCTATTGAATCTAAAAAACACAAAGTTTTTGAATAGATTCTAGAGGCCATATGGCTTTAAAACTTGTTTGATGATCTCAATTTTGTATAAGATAACTTACTACACTTAAGTGTTAGTTTTATTTATCATGATTCTATTAAGAACTAATGCACAAAACACATTGAGATGCATATACACTTCATTTAAAATATTATTAAGTATGTAATCATTTATATAGAATTTGTGCCTAGAATTGAATAGGTTACAAACATCTTCATTAAACCCTTGACTACACCTCATTATATTTAGCTAAGAGCTTTAATTAGGGTGAAGGAAGTTATCATTTTTTTTAAAAACAAATTTTGGGGGGAGGGGGGGAGCGTGTGTTTATTAGGGTTAATTCATTCCTCCCTTATTATTTCACATATTTATTTTGATTATGGATCAATGTATAATAATGTCCCACTAGGTAGCCATTATTTCTTTTTCAAATAATTCATAAACAAATCCCAGACAAAACTTAATGGTTTTTTTTTAAATTTGGAATATATATATATATATATATATATATATATATTAGTGTAGGCTTTTATTTTTCTCTATTTTTTAATTAGGAAGATTGTATTTTTGTGCATACATGGAGTTTTCCTACATTTGTGGGATAGGCTAGCTTATGTGGATATGTGTGTCATAGATGTGTCATAGGTGTCATAAGAATGTCATAAGTAACTCCATTGATGGGACTTACTTCTCTATTCTTAGCACCTTGTCACCACCTTTTATAGAGGAGTTACAGTCTATTCTTGGGATGCCTTGGCCACTTTTTGTGGAGGAGTTACTTACGTGCTCTCGTATATGTATTCTTCACTTTGGCCATCTCATGTTAATCAGATTTTGGTTTTCTCCATTTTGTCTTGTGCAATTTAGCTTCTTGTATAATTTCAAATTGCTTTAGCATCTATGTGGTGTGCACTTGCTTCATCTCGTGTGATCATGTCTCCATTGCATTTGCATTATCCTGATTCTGGAAACAACTCCGACATTGTATCAGAGTAACTCCAGTAATCGTGTGTCTGGTTATGCTATTCTAAAATTCTTACTTTGATTTTTTAGTAGTTTTTTTGTTTAACTCCGTTGTTTTGGTAGAGTTTTTTGAAAACTCATGCAAATCCATATGGAAACTTGTTCAAAAAATTACTTCTGAGGTATAATTTGCCAAGACATCTTGTCTAGATCTATTGTGGCTTTAGAAAAGGTAGTATATTTCCTTTTCTCTTGGTCATTCCATAGGAAAAAGATAGATCTCTGCAACTGGTTTCCATTCTTGGATGCCACTTTCAGTGTGGGGCAGCTGGTAGGATGAGGTGTTCAACTCCAACAGGGCGCAGTCTAGCTCCACAACCCTATCTCTACTATTGTCCTTGTTGAGTTCAATTTTTTTATTCCCAGTCCAAGTGCTACCCAGTCTAGGCACTACCCACTCATAACAACAACAACTGTCATGATGTTTTTTTAGGAGGAAAGTGTAGGTGCTGATGCCACTATGGCAGTAGTCGGCTAACTCATCTTTGACCTTGCATCAGTCACAACATCAGTTAGACAACCATCAGACCTTGCATTAGTTGAGGTTTCTTATTTGCCATGCCAAGCAACTGTATGGTGTCTAGCAGGTCTGTAGTTCTTTTTTTTTTGCAACCACAATCTGAACCTTTTTTTGGCGTCCCTTCCTTGCTTGGTGTCCCATGTGGGCCCTTGGACACTTGGCATTCATCAAAACTACCTATTGCTTTATTTTTTTAGATAAAAAATTGACTTGTCAAAAAAATCAGTCAATTTGACTGAATATTAAGTTTTTTAGACAGTTTGATAATCTGCGGGTTTGCATTTAAAACTTGTATCTTCGCCTATCGAAGATGAAGGTGAGGCCTGAGTTGGCAAGATGCCAATTCCCCCTCACAAAAACCTCCTTTGAATTCCTTGTTCCATGACAAATATAATGAGTGGTTGGAAGGCCACTTTCTCTCTCAAAACAGGGATTTTTTAATGTTTTAGTGTTTTTTTTGCAAAAACACTAGTTTACAAAAAAATTGAACCTTTAATATCTTGCAAACAGTAGCTCAGATTTGGGTGCCATTTTTTTCAAAAGTGTTTATAATTCAATTATCCATAGTTTAGAATTGTTACTTGTCAAAAATTCACTAGTTTATAAAGTGTCTAAAATTTGGGTCTCCCAGGACACATTTTCGGCTGAGTCCGACGTCCTGTTTGCTTAAGTCTTGCACTAATTGCTCTAAGATGCATTCTCAACTAATCACGACATCTTTTGAGTGTGTTATTTCATATTTGGGTGGGGGGTGCTCAACATTTTGGGGGGAGGGTGTGATTGCTTTTCACAACTTGCAAATCTTTTCTTTCATTCTCCTTTCTGCATAAATTCATAACTTGCATTCAACACAACTTCACCTAAATTCACCTTAAAATGGATTATTTCAACTTAAACCCCTTATACCCTATAACTATCATGAATGGAAGGTTAAAATGTCAATCATTCTTAGATGCAAAGGGTTGTATAGGATCACCATGGGTACTGCTGTAGAACCCAACATTGATGTTGAAAAGGTCAAGTGGTACAACCATAGTGATGAAGCCTATGGATTACTGAGCTTGTCTATGTCTCTATAAATTCTCTTCAATTTAGAAAACTCTAAGACTCCCAAATAAATATGTGACACCTTAGAAAACTTATTTGGGAAGCTTAATGAGATGAGAGGTCATGAGCTCAAAAATGAACTCATAAGTCTAAGTCCTAGTAACTTTCACACCCTACAGGACTTATTCACTAAGTATAAGGCCTTTAAATTTCAATTGAAAGAATGTGGGATAGAGAAGAAAGATGATCAACTCATCCTTTCTATTCTCACAAAGTTAGGTCCAAGCTATTCAGTCTTTGTCTCCACTTTCCATGCCACCAAAAGTGCCCTTGGCACTACATGGAAAATGCCTTCTTTGGATTCATTCATTGTTGACTTGACTAGGGAGCAAAATAAACTAATTAAAATGGGCACAATGAAGTCTACTCAACTCCAAGCTTTGATAGCTAGAAATGGTAAGGACAAGACTTCAACAAAGGAGAAGAAGAAAAAGAATAAGGACTAGGAGAAGAAGAAAGAAAACAACAATACTGCCAAAAACAACACTAAGTCTTCATCCTCCAATGCTAAACATAAGAAGGAGAAGGTTAAGTGTGCCTATTTTAAAAAGACAGGGCATGATAAACACAAATGCATGAAAAAACAAATAGATCACCTAACTCATCTTCTAGAGAAGAACAACATAGGTGTTCCTAAGTCCATCAAGTAGAATTCATCTACCCTAGATTCTACCAAGGCAAAAGTCAAGGGTAAGGAGAAAGAAAAGGGCAAGGCCCTTGTAGTAACTACAGCTTCTACAACATCATGAATCATTGATTTAGGTGCTTCTCACCACATGGGCTCTTCACTAGTCGAGTTTTCATATTTAGAGCCTTGTAGCATGACTTCAATTAGTTTGGGTGATGACACATTAGTTTCTATTTTAAGGAGAGGGTCAGTTGAAATGGAAGGAAGAACATTCAATAATGTTCTAAGTGTTCCTTCTCTTTCAACCAATCTCAAGTGTTGATTCTGACATACTCACATTGGTCAGGGCATGAGATTTGAGTTTTCACCAGATTCAGTGGCTATCATGGAGTTGCATAGTGATACTACAGTGGTAGTGGGTAGGGCAGATCACCAAGCAAGGTTATACACCTTCTCACATTTTGCATCAAATTCTTCTCCAACAGCATTGCTGACTCATTCAGATGGAGTTAACAAATTGTGGCATGAGCGGTTTGGCCACCTTAACTACCACTACCTTGAGCAACTTTGCAAAAATGACATGGTCATTGGCTTGCCTTGTGTCCAATTCTCAAAAAGACTCTGTAAGGGTTATTCCCTTAAGAAGCATCTTGAAGAAAAAATTGACAAAAGCAAAGCTTGGAGGGCTTCACAACCTTTGGAGTTAGTCCACAGTGATGTATCATGACCCTTTCCCAAACCATCTTTCACAAGGGCCAAGCACATCCTCGCTTTCATTGATGACTTCTCTAGGTACACTTGGATATATTTTCTCAAACAAAAGTCTGAAGTGTTTGAAAATTTTCTAGACTTCAAGGCTCTTGTTGAGAAACAGAGTGAGAAAGCCATCAACGTTCTTTGAACTAATAATGGAGGGGAGTATGTCAGAATCAAGTTTGAGTAATTTTGCACCATAGAGGGTATTGATTTGTTGTGAAAAATCACTTACAGTCCTTCATAGAATGGGGTTGCATAATGCAAAAATAGGTTCTTAAAAGAGATGGGTAGTTGTATGATTCAATCCAAATCCTTAGCACCACAGTACTAGGCCAAAGCCATCAATTGTGCTTGCTACATTCAAAATAGGGCCATAACACCTTTTAAAGCATGGCATAAAAGGAAACCTAATGTTGAGCACGTTAGGGATTTTAGATCCCCAGCCATGGCTCACATTTTGAAGAAGAAATGCAAAGCTATGGAACATCATTCCAAGCCTTGCATCTTTGTAGGATATCTAGATGGTATTAAGGGATATCACCTTCTAGATCTAGTCACTCATGAGTTGTTCATTGAGAGAAGTGTCCATTTTTAGGAGAGTCCTAGAGACTCAACACTTGACACTTCTTCTCACTCATCAGATCTACTTCTTCATGATGATTCCTCATTAGACTTAGATTAGCCACCGTAGGTTCTTGAGCCAGAGACATATTCTTCTTCAAGTTCAGACAGTGAGGATAGTGATGTAGTGTCATCCACCTCTAGTTAGTCAGAGGATGAGGAGTTAGCACCTGACTCACCCACTTCCATGCCACTTTGGGCCAAACAGACACTTGAGAGTGTTGGCACTTGGGCAGGATATCCCCTAGATGATAGACGTACTAGGGGGAATTTTTAGAGAGATTTACATGATTTCTTTACTTCAGTTTCAGATCCATAGAATTTTTGAGAGGCATCTGGGGTACCTGAGTGGGATAGTGCTATGGAGGAAGAATATTCTTCCTTAATCAAAAATCACACTTGGGATTTGACTTCACTTCTTAAGGGAAGAAAGATGGTTCGATGTAGGTGGATATATCAGACCAAATTTATAGCATATGGGTTAGTTGATAAGTACAAGGGTGATTGGTCACCAAGGGTTTCTCATAGGTGGCAGGCATTAAGTACTCAGAGACCTTTATACCCATTGCAAAGATGACTTCTATCTGACTCACCTTGGCTGTTGCCATAGCACATGGTTGGGATGTGCACCAGATGGATGTGAAGAGTGCCTTTCTTCATGAAGACCTAGAGGAGGAGATCTACATAGAACAGTCGCTAGGATTTGTTCAGGATTCTTCCTTAGTATGCAGACTTAGGAAATCTATCTATGGCCTCAAATAAGCCCCTCAGGCATGGTACACCAAGATGGATTCCTTCCTTGTCACAATGGGTTTCACTAGGTGCCATTCTGACCCTAATGTCTACTTGTGGTAGGATTATTCACTCTTGATTTTGGTTCTATATGTTGATGACCTTTTGATCACTGGGAGTTCTTCATCAACTATTGCAGTGGTGAAGGCATCTCTTTAGGATAGACTTGACATGACAAACTTGGGTTTGTTTCACTACTTCCTTGCCATCGAGATCTCACAGTCAAATTCAAGGATTTCTCTTACACAGACTAAGTATACTCTTGACTTATTGGTTCAGTTTCACATAGCTGATTGCAAAAAATCTCTGACTCCCTTTTTATCAGGAGTCAAGCTTGAGGCTGATTGTTCTTCACCATTGGTTGATGTCACTCGGTATTGACAACTTGTTGGTAGTCTCATCTACTTGACATACACCAGGCTTGACATATCATATACATTGGGACTTGTCTCTAGTTTCATGCA
>JARHVA010004163.1:57500-115000 GCA_037957365.1 Torreya grandis | reverse complement strand
ATACCAATAAATAGCCTTATCTCAATCACATTAGAAGCCTTTGGAAAATTAATGATTCTATGTATGTTATTTGGATTAATCCTCCATTCCCCATTTCAAACCACACATCCCCATAATACAAGTGACTTTTGAGAAAAAATGTGTTTCTTCCCATTCAACACTAACTTCAACTTCAAAATTTACATTTATTTACTATTATTGGTAAAATGGGGTTTTGAAAAGGACCAACCCTTTTACCATGGAGAAAAATATAAAACATTAAAATCTCTTTAGAGCTCCTCTTCTAGTATAAATCAAAACATGTTATAGAAAAGATGTAAACTAGTTGTAGATCATCAAAGGAATAGAAATGAGGATCTAAGAAAACAATGCCCCTCCCAAACTAATATCTTGTCTAGACCAAAGGATCATATTCAATGGTTTAAGTTCCTTCATAGAATGACCTTTCCTCCTATTACTAACCATTATCCATTCTCCCACTTCCTTAAAATCAAAAAAATTGGGAATAGATATTTCAAGTGATTTTGATGTTTTGGAGTTCATCAAATGAATATATGCTAAAAAAATCAGCCTATCCTTAAAATTTCTTCCATCTAAGATTTTAATAAACATGAAATCCTCCTCCCTAGTTACACTATCCTTTATGTTCTAATCAAAATCTTCCATTACTAACTCTAGAACTTGAATTTCATCTTCACTCTCAATTTCACTATCCACTTGGAATGTTAGATGTTCAAGATCATCATCTTTCTACCATGACTTTACTTATTTGTGTTTAATGTTCAAACACTTATTGACCACATATCCTATTTAAAATCATATATGACATATAAAAGGTAAACCCTCATAGTTAATATAGTTTGTAACCATCTTCAGTCCCTAACTCTATGTTACATATGTGCAAGAAGCTTCTTGGTAATGTTTATTTGAACCAATCCCATTAAATTATACTTTGGGATAAACATAAAATTCCCATAATGAATTTCCTATATAACTAAGCAAATATGTGTCCCAAAAGATAAGTGTTAAGTGGGGTAACCTAATCTAGATCGATCTTGAATTTAAAATTCTAGTGAGAGGGTCGAATGTTGGGTATCAAGGATTTACCACAATCATATGTTGATCCTAATAAAAATAATATTAATTGATTAATTAATATGTATATTGTTTTGACTCAAATATCACAGTAAAAATTCCTTTGGCATAACACAAAATTTCAATCTTATCTTCAGTTAGATCACATTAACATGTGGTTATCCATTTGTACAGATTTGGTAAAGAAGGTAAAATCCCATTAATATGTAAGTTCATTTATTTCGATGATATATATTTATATTAATATATAAATAGTTTAAGATAATTATTATAAAAATAAATTAAAGAATTAATTTTTTTGAGATGAAATGGTTTCTTTCTAATTATAGCCTTTAAAAAATGAAACATATTCTCAAACAATATAGGTTTTTGTCTATCTCCATCTATTTCCCCTGGTGATATGGAAATACATACACCTATGTTCACCTTTATTCTATAATAAATCATTTATTCCAAACTAAAATTGGTTCTAATAACTACATAATTTTTTTCCTCAACTAAGTCTTCCATCCTTTGTTGTGACCTTGTATCCTTCTCCACAGGTTTATACAAATGCATAGATTCTGAAGTTAAAACCCCCTCTACTTACTTTTCACATATTATTGACATATATATTATGTCTTCAAAGCATCATGTAGGTTATAATTCCTTCCTTTATTCCATGTATCCACCACCTTCATAAATGCCTCTCCCTTGGAGATTGTCTCCTTCACCTTCCAATATACCACCAATGAGGTTAATGGATTCAATGACATAGATCCATTGCCAGTAATCAAATTGTTCCACCATTTATCCAAATCATATATCTGTGTCACCTTAAGCACTCCATTTAATTCAATTAAAAACCTAACACCATAAAAGGATGTCATATGCACCACAAAACCCTTATTAATATGGCTTTGTTTAACATTATCAATATGATCATAAAAAGTTATAATGAAAATAAGAATATCATCCAACTATACAATGAAAAGGGAATAAATAAATTGACTCATTACCTAATTCATCAACCACATGAAGATATTAGGTTCATTTCATATCCCATATAATCCATTACTCATACAACCCTTGCCTTTTTATGAATTTTGTTTCCCAAATATCTTCTTCCTTAATTTGCACTTGATGATACCTAGATTTCAAATCAATCTAAATAAAAATAATTATTATGTTTAAGCTAATACATAAGATATAAATCCATTATATATGTACATATTAATAATTGTCATCTCAAAATATATTCTCCATGATCCATATTTCTTAGGTACTAGAAAAATAGGTGAACCACATGGATAAGTCATAAGACATATTACACCTTTGATTATTCGAAGAAAATATATATTATTGTAATTCATTATAATAACTAAATTAATTCATGTATAACCTAATTTTTGGAGACTAACTATTGGGTAGAAAATGAATTCATGTTCAATAGGCTTAGCAGGTGGTAACCACATAAGCTCATACAAAACCTCCTTAAACTACTGCACCAACTCTACCACATGCTTTTACTCTTTTTTTTTGAAACATACTACATGAATTATTTTGTGTAACTAATTTTATATCTTTAATATATCTCAAAATAAACAAATAAAATCTCCCACTATCATAAATAGAAATCCATCACTTTAGAGGAACTTAACAAAGAGATTTTATAATATATTTATTTGGAGAACAAATTCATTGCCAAGTTTGTAGGTTTTAGACACAACAAAAATGTGGTGTTGGATTGGACCCAAAAAAGGTTGGGACTAAAGGAAAACATGGATATTATATCCATGTCTAACAATTTTATCCTACTCACCTTTATGAATCAATAAGATTTCCTGAACATTCTTCAAGGAGGGTCATGGATCTTGGGTAAGTCTTTTTGACCTTAAAAAATTGGAAATCCAATTTTAATGAACTGAAGGAGTCATGGAAAGTAGTACCACTTTGTGTTGGACTCCTAGCTCTTCCTCTAAAATTATGGAAAGGTAATATTTTGATGGGAATTGAGAAATACATTAAGCTACTAATGGACATTGACTCTATTACTAAAACAAGAATCAAACATAATTTTGTTAGGATTTATGTTAACATCACATTAGATAAGGCTCTTCCAAGATTCATAAAGTTAAAATCTAAATCTAATAATTGGATTTAAAATATTGTGTATGAATGTGATAACAAAATATGTTCTAGCTATTATTTTTTTTGACACAAATGTCCAAAAATCAAAGCAAATGAACAAAAATACAAGGAGAATGAGGATTTGGATCATTTCAAACATAGTTTAGAAGATATAATAGTTGAGTAAAATTAAAGTATTGTAGGGGAAAATGTCTAAATAGTGGAGAATTTAGAGGCAAAAGGAAATATGGGTGAGTTCAAATCCATAAGAGAATATAATCAAACTCTATTAGTTTCCTCTAACCCTAGTATGATTGGTATGCTTTAACTTCATAAAAGGAAAACCACTATAGGATTTTACCTTCTCAAGGTGGAGTTGGCTCAAAAAAAAATTAAGGGGATAAATTAGTGACTTTGAGTCAATAGTGTGGGAATCGAGTCCTTAAATTAGTCAACAAAAAAGGAAATATTACCTATATTATTAAATTTTAGAGCTAGCTTTATTTAAATCTACAAAGGGAAAATCAAGAGAAATTTTATTCAATTCTATTTACAATAAAAATGTTTTTTAGGGGGTCTCATACCTTTAACTAGAAATCATGAGAAGGGTTTAGAAAATAAAATGATAAATTAAAGGAGGAATGGAATTACTATATCAAGCTAAATATATAATCTACCATGATAACCCTAGGAAAAATGAAAGACAACTCTATGTAGATAAATACAAAAACTTATAGAAATAACCGAAGAAGGAGAAAACACTATATTCAAGGAAACCTCTATAATTAAATTGGTGGTAAGGACATAATACACTCTTAAGAGTACAAAACATACATTGATATAATTATCTACTAATGGTAACATAATTAAAGACAATTATCTCATATTTTCTTGTAAAAGATAATTAAAATATTTCTTAAATCCTACTGAGATTTCATAATCATATAAATAACACAAAAAGATTCTAAAATAAATATTTAATTTGGAACTCTAATTTTTTGAAAATTTGGTAATGATTATGGAAATAATTTGTAAGTAAATATACTTATACAAATGAATCATATGTAAAGATATAACTCTCAAATTAATCCTAAACTCAAAGTATACAAAATCTCTCTGTTCTAATCTTTATTGAGTCAAAAATTCAATATCATCATTCAAGAAATTTAGTAAAAGTCTCATTACCAAAATTCAACTCTTTTATAATGATACTAACACTCATATTTATAGTGCGCAAAGGTTTTTATGGTGCAAAAGTGAATTTACAAAAATGCACCACTTAAGTGGTGTAAAAGTGAGTTGGTATAATTACACCACATGTAATTGTTACATTATAACATTACACCAATTAAGTGATATAAAGATGCATTAGTGCAATTTCACTTTGTGTAAAAGTGAAATTACAAAATTTAACCACTTGAATGGTTCAAAGATGTGTTGTTGTTTTTACACCACTTGAAATGTGTAAATCAAAATTACATAATTTGAGACTTACAAAGTGACATAGTGAACTTGCATGAATTATGTTTTGAAGGTTATAATTACACAAAATTCACAACTAGAAATTACAAAATGAGATCCAACATTAACATAAAAATATCATAAGCATGATGAATATTTCATTTGCTTTCTCCTTTATTGAAGATAATCTCTATCATTGATTTGCACTTGTCAAGGAATTTTATCTTGCATATGCTTATATTTTATATTGGTATCTATTTCAGTAATCTCAAATTTCCTTGACCAAGAATTTTTAATGACCACTAATGTTTTCTAGTCATCCTTTTTGTTCACCATTTAAATTTTTTCTTCATAAGAGCATGATATTCATGTTAATATTTTTGTGAAGCCGGCCATAGCAATATTTAACTTTATCAAGTATCCAAAATGATTCAAGGTCTAAGAGGGAGCTTTCAATGGGAAATAAATTAAATTTACACCTAGCATTTAAATTTGGCATCTAAAACATTAAATTTGCAACTTATGCTCACAATCAGAAACCCAACACTAAATACTAATCAACACATGAAAACATATATCCATTTAAAAATTTAATTAATTTAGGAGATGCCCATGAAAAATAACTTTTATCTCATTAAAATTCCTTTTACTAGTGACAACTACAAACTTCCATCTAATACCATGCTTCTATAGTTAATACCATGGGTTTTCGGACCAAAATAACCTTTTAGACACTCAAACCCATGGGTTTTATTGATAAAACCACTTAATTATCATAATACCATGAATTTATTCTCAAAACCACCATCACTATATATTTAACATGAATTTAGGGAAGTACAAAACAAAATTTCCAGACTCAAATAAATGTAATTTCAATTTGCACGGCTAGGGAAAATGAAATTTGAAATTGCATGACCACAAAAATGAAAAATTCATTTTACATGGGAAGAAAAATTGTAAAATGAATTTTTAAATTGAATTAGGTGGAAATTTGAATTTATAAATTACATTGAAAGGAAAAAATAATTTTCAAATTTCATCGAGTGGAGAAAAAAAATACATGAATTTTAAAAGTGCATTGGTGTTTTTGCACATCTTAAAATTTATGATAACAAATTTATATGACTTGTAAATGTGCATTGGTTTTTTTGCACAAATTGAAACCTCCAATTATGATTCTTCACCTTTATTTTTTAATTTCAAGATGATATTTTTATACCAAGTTTTTAAATTCAAAATCCATCTCTCTGATTTGGTCTTTATAATGGGACAAAAATCAATAATTTTTAGAAAAGTTTGATTTCACCTTAAATTTTCAATCCAGTGCTGATAGGATCAAATTAATTAATTACTTATCTATTCTCTCTATCATAGTACACTTTCCATGATGAAAAGAATCTTTTTGTACAAAAAGATAAAATGTCATGATATCTTCAACACACTATTCAAAAGCTTGAAAGATAGTTATATTTCATTACTCTACCCAAGCCTTTTAAATTGGGATATGAATTTGATGTCCCATTCAACAAAATTTTTACCAAACCTATCTTTAAAAAAACTCTAATTTCTTATATGAGCACAATTTGATGTGTTTATGTCAAATGTAAAATTTTAAGACAACAATTAGCTCTGAATGTGGGACTAAATTTCCAAAGGGAATGCATGAGAACTACATAATATTACATGAATGGTATCTCACATTTAAATGTCCTAATTTGATTAATTGATAGTGAGTTTTCCTATTTCAATCATACAAAAAATGAACACGTATTGTCAGGTCATATCCCTTGCTCTGAATATTTGCATATTTTGAACTAACCAACTCACATCCAATTTACCCATCTCAATCATATGAGAAATGAACATGCGCTATCAGGCTAGATCACCTATTCTTGAAATTTTATTGTTCATCACCTTTTAACTTGAATAGATCTATGATAAAACTATTTACTTTTCTATTTTATATATGAGCATCCATATCACCATTTTCATAACTAAAACAACTTTTATTGGATAAAATATTAAATGTCTATTTTATAAATTTATTTTACCAAAATAATTCGTGGCCTATTTCAACATGTTGTCTATCAATCTAAGAAGATTCACCCTAAATAAATCACATGAGGATCTGAGATGTCTGACTGAGTAGGACTCAATATAGGTATAGATCATGGTAATGAACATGTGCAAGGAGAAGGGCAAAAACTAGGAGAGAAAGGAAAAATAAAAAGTTTAATGATTTTTTTAAATCAACACACAAACCAAAAAAAATGGAAAAAGGAAACAAGCCAACATAGGGAAAACAAAACTATTTACAAAGGATAAAATAAAACAAGAAAATTATACAAAACCATTCACTAGTTGGGAGAAGTACCTAACATTTTAGAACAATGGATTTTAATTATGAACTCCAAACACATTTAACAACAATGACCAATAGGTGGGAAGACAAACATATAGTTATCATTCACATAGGGATGATCATGAATGAATAAATTAGCAATATTTTCTTATCTTTAAATGAAATAAGTATGAACTTTGTAATATTTTGTGAGCACTCTTGAGCAATATTAGATTTTTTTAATGTCTTATTGGGTGACTTCAAATGTATATGTGATAGATATAGTATCTAAATTGAAGAGAAACATGTTTCATATCTATTTTTGAGTAGGAACCACAAATGATTGACTTATAAAATGAATGGAGTGTTGATATTCATTTCTAAGTTGCTTCCAAACGTAAAAATGAATTCATCATTAAATGAGTCATTGGTATCACCTTCATCAATCTCTTCTACCTTGATAGTTTCTATTTTACTTGTAATGAATATTGGGCAACTTTTTTTTTTGTATTCACATATACTTTTTTTATTTCAACCTTCACATGACTATGGTTTCCATTATGCATAGTCTTGATTTCTTTGGATTTAAATATTTAAGATAATTCTTATATAAGGGCACATGAAAATCAAGTATTGGGTGAATATTCACCTTTGATCATCAAATTTTCTATTTTGATACAAGAGGAATCTTATTTTTCATAAAAAATTAGCTCCATGTTATCTTCACCTTCAAAAAGTAAAATAATGCACTCTACATTATTACTCTTTTACATTTATGGTTCAAGCAATTGTTCCACAAACAACTCATTTTATCCAAGGACTGTGAGGTTTGAGCAATCTTACCAAATAGGAAAATATTTCTTTTCTCTATCAAAGGATAAAACAAATTCTTCGTATGTTCTCTAATAAATCATTAGTTTTTCCAACTGTTCACCTTCTTCTACAAATTTAAAACTAAAATAATCATATGTAATAGGAAATACTTATTTTTTTCTCTGTTAGAGTTATGATATATTTGATCAAGAATTTGAGTTCAAAATCTCTTTTATGAATGATGATGACTTTTCAATGTATTAGGTTTCATTGTTTCTTCATCACCATTTGTAATAATTTTAGAACCTTTGAAATCTCTTTCTTTAACATCCCATAAATGATCAAATATTCATAAATCTCAATGGCTATACAACCTCAAATTCATTTACCTTGTTTCTTATTAATATGAAATTTATCTATAGGTGAAGAGAACCAATGAAGATGCAAATTTGATTATTGATATTTGGCTGATTTATCTAAGGGACCAGTCTAAATATTTTGTTGATACATGCTATAAACTCTCTTATCTAGTCATAATTTTGCTTTTAAATCTAGAATAAGTCTAACAAAAGTATACACATGTTCACAGTTGATTTGAATCTATCTTGTAACTTATTCTTCAAGGAGTTCCAATTCACAATGCATCCATCTTCTAGATACCAAAACCACTCAACTATAGGTCCTATGAGAGACTCAACAAAAATCCAAACAATGACATAAATTCATGCATAACTCCCAACATGTTATAAGACACTGCAAAGTCCAAGATGTGGTTATATGCATCTTGAAAATTTTCTCTAAAAATGCTTTTAAATTTATTCCTTGTGCCTGATGGTAACCCAATATATTAGTTCAATTCCAAATGACCAATTTGTCTTCCCCAAAGGACATGAGGAACAATAGGGTTAGAGTGAACTAATGCCATTTATTCAATTATAAAGATATGGGAACTTGTTACTTCATCTCAATAGAGTCACCAACATCCATTTTAGGCGATATTCCTTGAAATTTCTATTAATCATGTGCATAAATAACCTTGATCCTCTGTGGAGCTTCCAAAAATATTTGGTTCAAAAATTTGTTAGCGGAACAATTGGTGACTTTGAGTCAATAGTATGGGAACATAGTCCTCATGTTAGTAAGAAATGAAAAGACAAAGTCACTCTCCTATTATAAAACATAACTACCTTTAATGAAATCCAAAAATGGAAAATTAGGGGAAAATTTATTCACATTTATTTACTATAAAAATGTTTTCTGTTGGGGTATTTGTACTTTTAACTAGACAACATGAAAATGGGTAAGAAAGGAAAAATAAGAGGAATGATAGAAAATAGGGGGAAAATGAGTAATGAAAGGATGAATGAGATTATTATAGATAGTAAATAAAAATTTTACCATGATAACCCTAGGAAAAATGAAAGATAAGTCTGAGTAGCTAAATATGAAAAATTACCAAAATGACCCAAAAAAGAGAAAACACTATATTATTAGAAATCTCTTTGATTCAATGGGTGGTAAATATATAATGCACTCTTGGGAGTAAAAAATAGACATTGAGATAATTATATACTATTAGTAACATAATGAAAGACAACTATGTCATATTTACCCATAAAAGAAAATTACAATGATTCTTAAACTCCACTGAGATTTCACATTCATAAAAATAAAAATCTAAAATAAATACCTAATATGAAATTCCCATTTTTTGTGAATTTTTTAGTGATTATGAAAATAATTTGTAAGTAAAAATACAAATACAAATAAATAATATGGAAAGTTATAACTCACAAAGAAATCTTAAACACAAAGTCTATAAAATCTCCCTATTTTAATCTTTATTGATTCAAAAATACAATCTTATCATTCAAAAAGTTTTTGTAGAGTTTCACTACCAAAAATGCTCTCCTTTACAATGAGTGTAACACTCTATATTTATAGTATGGAAAGGTGGTTACAATGCATAACCACATTTTATGTGCCACAAATGGTACAAAAGTGAGTTTTATAAAAATGCAACACCTAAGTGGTGTAAAAATGAGTTTTGTAATTACATGACATGCAAATGTGAAATTACAACATTGCACCACTTAAGTGATATAAATATACATAATTACAATTACACTTCATTTAAAATTGAAATTACAAAATTTCACCACTTGACCAGTCCAAAAATGCTTTGGTGCTTTTACACCACTTGAAATGTGTAAATCAAAATTACACAATTCGAGACTTACAAAGTGACATAGTGAATTTGAATTAATTAAATTTACAAGGTTTCAATTACATAAAACTTTCAACTAAAAATTGCAAAACGAGATCCAACATTAATATGAAAAGACCATAAGCTTGATGAAGAATTGTTCACTTTCTCATTTGTTGAAGCTAATCTCAATCATTCTTTCTACTTGTTAGGAAAATTTGTTCTACATATGCTTATATTTTACATTGGCATATGTCTGAGTAATCTCAAATTTACTTGATCGATAATTTTCAATGACCATTGATGTTTTTTAGTCATCCTTTTTGTTCACCATAGAATTGTTTTCTTTATAAGAACATAATATTCATGCTAATATTTGTGTGAATCCCAACATAGTAATATTTAACCTTATCAATTCACTAACATGATTCAAGAGCTAAAGGGGCACTTGCAATGGTAGATAAATTTTAATTTACACCTACCACCTGCATTTGGCCTTTAAAATTCTAGATTGGCAACTTATGTCCACAATTATAAACCCAACACTAAATACTACTCAATATAGGCAAACATATATCCATCTAACACTTGAATTAATGTTGGAGATTCCCATTCAACACAAAATTATCTCATTAAAATTGCCTTCTAAAAGTAAAAACTACAAACTTCCAATCAATACCATGATTCTATAGTGAATACCATGGGTTTAGATAATAAAATAACCTTTTAAACACTCAAGCCATGGTTTTATTGATAAAACCACATTATTTTCAAAATACCCTAAATTTATTATTAAAACCTCCATCATTCACCATTTACCTCAAATTTGGGGAAATGTAAAACAAAATTATATGATGTGGTGAAATGAATTTTTAATTTTCATGACCAGAGAAAATGAAATTTAAAATTACGCAACCATGAAAAAGAATAATTCAATTTACATATGAAGGGAAAATGCAAAATGAATTTATAAATTGAATCGAGTGGAAATCTTAAATTGTAAATTTCACTAAGTGTAAAAATGAATTTTCAAATTTCATCATGTGAAGGAAAGAATTTTTCAAATTGCACTGAGTGAAAAAAAAGAAATTTGCACAACTTGTAAAAGTGTGTTGGCATTTTTTCATGACTTTACATTTGTAAAAAAAATTTACTTGACTTATAAAAGTGCATTGGTGTTTTTTCATGACTTGAAACCTACAGCTATGATTCTTCCCCTTGATTTTTAAAGTTTAATATGATTTTTTTATACCAAGTATTTATAGTCAAAATTCATCTCTCAAATCTGGTCTCCACATTGAGATAAAAATCAAGAAATTTTACAGAAGTTTGATTTTACCATAATTTTTCACTCTAGTCTTTATAAGATTAATTGAATTCATGACTTCTCTCTTCTCTCTATCATAGTACACTTTCCATGATGACAATACTTGTTGCATTGAAAGAGAAATTGTTGAGATATCTTCAACACACTATTTGGAAGTTAAAAAGATAGTTAGATTTCATTATTCTACCCAAGCCTTGTCCATTAGGCTATGGATTCGATGTCCCATTATATAAATTTTTTACCATCTATATATTTAAAACACCTTTAATTACCTATATGAGCATAATTGAGGTTGTTATCATAAAATGTAAAATTTCAAGGCAAAAATGGGCTCTAATTATGAGACAACAGGTTTTAAGGGAATGAAAGAGACCCCAAAAATCTGATATGACTGGTGCTTCATTATCATAGATTCCTGAAGACTTATATGTAGTTTACATTTACATGCACTGATCTAACTTGATTGATTGGTGTTCCCTCCTTCTTAGACTATTTTAGTAAGTTATTATATTCTGCTACCCAAAATTATCTGTCATTTTTCTTGGGATTATCATGGTAGCTTATGTATTTAAATTTCTATAATAATCCTATTCATCCT
Organism: Torreya grandis; assembly: GCA_037957365.1. Classification (NCBI taxonomy): domain Eukaryota; kingdom Viridiplantae; phylum Streptophyta; class Pinopsida; order Cupressales; family Taxaceae; genus Torreya; species Torreya grandis. The sequence goes on along the minus strand of JARHVA010004163.1, from coordinate 103,047 downwards.
TCTTTTCCCCCCTCTTTTATATCATTCATCTCATTTTTATTTCTAACTCCTTCCCATTCTTTCTAGTTAAAAGTATGGAACCACCAAAAAAAAATAATTTTTTTGTAAATAGATGTGAATAACTTTTCCCTTACATTTCCCATTTTGACTTTCAATAAAAGTAGTTCTATCTGCCAATAGGAGAGGGAATCTAACCCTTCATTATCTCCTAATGTGAGGACTCAGTTTCGACTATGTTGACTCAAATACACCAATTTATCTCCCTGATAAAATTTTGAGTTAATAGCTTTATCATTTTATTCCCCTAGTATTTTTCCCACACTATTCCTTAGCATGCATTTTATAAGAATTTTTTGGATCAAAAATTTGTCAGGGGGACAAATTTGTGACTTTAAGCCAACAACGTGGAAACTGAGTCCTCACATTAGTTATAAATGAAGGGACACATACCCTCTCCTATTAGTAGGTGAATATATCCTTATTGAAAACCAAAAAATAAAAACTAGGGGAAGAGCTATTCATAACTATTTATAGAAAAAATATTTTCTATTTAAGGCTTCATACTTTTAACTAAAAAGTACATAAAGGAGATAGAAAATAAAATGAGAGGAATGATAGAAAAGAGTGGGGAGATGAGAAATTAAAGGAGGAACAAAATTATTATAGTTAATTAAATACATAAGCTACCATGATAATACCAAGAAAAATGAAAGACAACTCTGGGTAGATAAATACAAAAACTTATCAAAATTACCTCACGAAGGGGAAAACACTATATTCATGGAAACCTCTCTGATTAAATTGGTTTTAAAGACATAATATACTCTTATGAGTAATAAACATACAATGAGATAATTAGCTACTACTGGTAACGCAATAAAAGATAGTTATCTCATATTTACCAATAAAATATGATCAAAATATTATCAAACCCTACTGAGATTGAATATTCATAAAAATAACACAAGATTGTTCTAATATAAATAATTAAAGTGAAATTTCCATTTTATAACAATTTTTTAGTGATTATAATACACAAAGTTATAACTCAGGAAAATCCTAATCATAAAGTCTGCAAAAATCTTTGTATTCTAATCTTTATTGAGTCAAAAATACAATCTCATCACTTAAAAAGTTTTTATAAAGTCTCACTTAAAAATTACTCTCCTTTACAATGAACACAACACTCATATTTATAGTGCATAAAGGTGGTTATGTTGCATAAACACCTTTTTTTAATTATAGATGGTGCAAAAGTGAGTTTACAAAAATATACCACTTATGTGGTGTAAAAGTGAGTTGGTGTAATTACACTATGTACAAATGTGAAATTAAAACACTGCACCACTTAAGTGATATAAATATGCACGGGTGAAATTTTACTTTGTGAAAAAATGAAATTATAAAATTGCACCACTCGAATGGTATAAAAATGCTTTGGTATTTTTACATAACTTGAAATGTGTAAATAAAAATTACATAATTTGATACTTACAAAGTGACATAGTGCATTTTCATGAATTACATTTACAAGGTTTCAGTTACACAAAATTTGTAACTAGAAATTACAAAATGAGATCCAACATTAACATGAAAATACTATAAGTTTGAAGAAGAATTCATTTTATTTCTCCTTCTCTGAAGGCAATATCAATCGTTATTTTGCACTTGATAGGAAATTTCATTTTACATATGCTTGTATTTTATATTGGTATATATCTGAGTAATCTTAAATTTAGTTAATTGAGAAGTTTCAATGACCTCTGATGTTTTCTCATAATCCTTTTTGTTTACCATATCAATGTTTTTATCATAAAAGTGTAATATTCATATTAATATTTTTGTGAAGCTGGTAAAGAAATATTTAACCTTATCAAGTCACTAACATGATTCAAGGGATAAGAGGGCACTTCAAATGGTAAAATATATTTAATTTACACCTTCCATTTCCATTTGGCCTCTAAAATGTTATTTTGGAATCTTTTGCCCACAACCAGAAACCTAACACTAAATACAGCTCAACACATGCAAAAGTATGTCCTTCTGACACTTGAATTAATTTTGGATATACCAATATAAAACAAATTTGTCTTATTAAAATTGCCTTATACCAACAAAAACTATAAAGTTATATGTAATACCATGCTTCTGTAGTGAATACCATGGGTTTTAGGACTAAAAAATCCCTTTAAACACTAAAACCCATGTGTTTTATTGTTAAAACTACATCATTTTCAAAATACCATGAATCTATTATTGAAACCACCATCATTATCCATTTACTACAATTTTTTAGGAAACACAAAACAAAATTTCATGACTCATGTAAATGTAATTTCAATTTGCATGGCCAGGGAAAATGAAATTTAAAATTACACGACCATGGAAAAAATTTAATTTATACAAGAAGCAAAAGTGTAAAATGAATTTGAAAATTACACTGGGTGAAAATTTGAATTTGTAAATTGCACTGAGTGTTAAAAATAATTTTCAAATTGCATCGAGTGTATAATTTTTTTTGTAAATTACACCCAGTGGAAAAGATAAAAAACAAATTTGCATGACTTGTAAAAGTGTGTTGGTGTTTTTGCATGACTTAAATTTTGAAAAATCAAATTTGCATGACTTCTAAAAGTGCATTGGTGTTATTTTATGACTTGAAACCATAAACTATGATTTTTTCCCTTGATTTTTAAATTTTAATATATAATTTTTATACTTAGTGTTTATAGTCAAAATTCATCTCTCAAATCTAGGCTATGCATTGGGACAACAATCAATAACTTTTGGGGAATTTTGGTTTTACCTTAAATTTTCATTATGGTGCTAATAAGATCAAGTTAATTCAGGACTTCTATTTTGTGTCTATCATAGTACACTTTCCATGATGATAAAAATTTTGTTACACCGAAAGATAAATTGTTAAGATATTTGGAAGCTTGAAAGATAGTTCGATTTCATTATTCTACCCAAGCCTTGTCCATTGGGCTATGGAGTTGAGATCCCATTCTATAATTTTTTTTCCATCCCTACCTTTAAATCACCTCTAATTACCTATATGAGTACAATTGTGGGTGTTGTCATCAAATGTAAAATTTTGAGACAACAATTGGCTCTAACTTTGGGACCACATTTCCATATATAATTCAAGAGAACTCTAGAATATTAAATGAATCTCATATTTACATGCCCAAATTTTACCAACTAATAGTTGGTTCACCTATCTTAATCATATGAAAAATGAACGTGAACTGTCATGTAAGATCCTCTGCTCTAAATATTTGCATATTTTGATTTGACCAACTCACAACTATTTTATCCGTCTCAATCATATGAGAAATGATCATGCATTTTTGGGATAGATCATTTATTCTTGAAATTTTAGTTGTTTACCACCTATTCATTTGAACATATCTATGATACTCCTATTTATTTTCTTGATTCTGATATGAGCATCAAAATCACCATTTTCATAATTGTAACAAATATTTTTTGGATATACTATTAAATTTCTATTTTATAAATTGATTTTACAAAAAATACTTCATGGCCCATTTACGCATGTCATCCAAGATTTGAAGAAGATTCACACTAAATAACTCATATGAGGATCTAAGATGTCTGACTGATTGGGACCCAATGCAAGTATAGATCATTACAATGAACATGTGCAAGAAGAAGGACCAAACAAGGAGATAAATAAAAAGACAAAAAACCTATTGTATTTATTGAAATAAACACATGCAAACTAAAGTAAAATAAGAAAATGAAACAAGCCACAATATGGAAAGCTAAACTAGTTACAAAGGGTAGAAGAAAACATGAAAACTATAATAAACCATTCACTAGTTGGGATAAGTTGCCACCATTTCATAATAAGGGATTTCACTTATGAACTCTAAACACATTTAGAAACACTGATGAAATAGGTGGGAAGTGAAAAATATAGTTATCATACACACGTGGATAATCATGAATGACCAAATTAGTAATGTTTTCCTATTTTGAAATGAAATCATTATGAATTCTCTAATCTTCAATGAGCACTCGTAAGTAATACCAATCTTTTTCAATGTCTTCTGATGTGACTTTGAATGCATCTATGCTAGATGTAATATCTAAATTGGAGAGAAGAGTATTGCATATTTGTTTTTGAGGTAGAACCACAATATGATTATATTTTGAAATGAACAACATTGATATTTATTTCCATGTTATTTCCCACGGCATAAATGAATTCATTATTGAATGATTCATTGTCATCACCTTTGTCCAATTTTTATTCATTGATAGTTTCTATTTCAATTGTAGTTAATATTGGGCACCATTCATTTTTTCTTATATGTATAACTTTTTTATTTCAACATTCACATGACTAGGGTTTCCAATCTTCATAGGCTTGATTGATTTAGATTCAAATCTTTCAGAGAATTCTTTTACAAGGGGACATGAAAACTAAGTGCCAGGGAAATCTTCACCTTTGATCACTGAGTCTTCCATTCTAATACAATAGGAATCATATTTTTCACAAAATTTTGGTTCCATGTTATCTTCACCTTCATAAAGTAAAACACCACACTCTATATTATTACTCTTTTCTATTTGTGGTTCAATAAGTTATTTCTCAAATAACTTATTTTGTCCTACGAGTATGAGGTTTGAATAATATTATGAAATAGGAAAATATTTATTTTCTCTATCAAGGGGGAAAACAAACTCTTCATCTATTCTTTGATCAATCATTAATTCATCCAACTATTCACCTTCTTTTATAATTCTGAAACTGAAATAATCATATGTGATAGGAATCACTTTATATTTTTATCTATTAGATTTCTAACATGTTAGAATAGGAAATTAAATTTAGAATCTCTTTTATAAATGATGATGAATTTTGATTTTATCAGGTTTGATTATTTCTTCATCACCATTTACAATAATTATAACTCCTTTTGAAACCTCTTTCTTTATCATTCTAAACATGATCAAATAATCTTCAATCTCAACGGCTTCTTGCTGTGCAACCTCCAAGTCATTTATATGGTTTACTATCAAAAAAATTTATATCTAGATGAATAAAACCAATGAATATGTAAATTTTATTATTGAGACTTGGCTGATTTGTCTAAAGGATCAGTCTCAATAATTTGTTAAAATGTGATACAAACTCTCTCTTCTACTCATCATTTTGATTTTGATTCTAGAGGAAGTCTAAAAAAAGTGCACAAAAATTCATAATTTATTTGAATATGTATAGGAACTTGTTATTAAAGGTGTCCCAATTCGTAATGTATCCATCTTCTGGATACCAAAATCACTAAGTAGCAGGTCATATGGGAGTCTCAACAAACATCTTGACAATGACATCTTCATGCATAATTTACAAGATGATATAGTATATTATGAAGGCTAGGATATGGTTATCTACATATTAACCATTTTCTCAAAATTACTTTAGAAGCTTTTTCCTTGACCTAATGGTAACTCACTATACTAGGTCAAAGCCAATAGACAAAAATGTTTCCCCCATGGGACACAAAGAACATTAGGAACCTTGGGGTGAACCAATGCCATTTATTCAATTATAAATATATGAAAACTAGGTACTTCATATTAGCAGAGTTTCCAACCTATATTGTAGGGTAGGTTCCTTAAAATTTATTACAATTATGTGTATAAAGCACCTCGATCCCTAATGGAATCACCAAAAAATTTGCACGAAAATTTGTCTGGGGGACAAATTACCGGCTTTGAGTCAACAGTGTGGGAATTGAGTCCTCAAGTTAGCCAACAATGAATGGAAAAAGTCCATTTCGTATTAATAGGAGGATCGACCATTATTGAAAGCCAAAAAGTGAAAAGTAAGGGAAAAATTATCCACATCTATTTACAACAAAAATGTTTTCTATTGGGGGTTTCATATTTTTAACAAGAAAGAACAAAAATGAGTTAAAAATGACAATTAGAGGAATGATATAAAAGAGGGGGAATGAGAAATAAAAAGAGGAAAAAGATTATTTTAGCTAGTTAAATAAAGGAGCTACCATGAAACTCCATGAAAAAATGAAAAACAACTTTGGGTAGTTAAATATGAAAACATACCAAAATGGCATAAGAAGGGGAAAACACTATATTCATGAAGACATATTTGATTCAATGGATGGTAAAGACATAATGCACTCTTGGGAATACAAAACATACATTGAAATAATTATCCACTACTAAATTAAAATATAAAGAGATGAAACTATCAATATTAGTCTCTAACATCAGTTAGTACAAACTAGATGCTAACAATTCTATCTAGGAACATTCAAAGATATAATTCCTAAAAAGAATGACTCATAGTTAGTTTATCACACATTTTATTGCCTGCATTCAGTTTTAGACTTGTGAAAAATAATGAAATTTTAAGTATCTTAACCTTTTTAGTGCTTTTCATTATTAATAAGGGCAGTTATGAAATCATTTTCTATTTTTTAAGTTTAAATTGATTATTTATTCTAACATGACATAAAATTTGAATTAACTCAATGTTTTACACAATTAAAAAAGGATAAATAAAATACTAGTCCTACATTTATTAAGTCTTGGGCCAATTTAAGGGATCTAACATTGATTTTACACTTCATATGTCTTTTGTTCATATGGGGCATACTACCCTTTGTGCTAAATTGTGTGTGTGTGTGTGTGTGTGTGTGTGTGTGTGTGTGTGTGTGTGTGTGTGTGTGTGTGTGTGTGTGTGTGTGTGTGTGTGTGTGTGTGTGTGTGTGTGTGTGTGTGTGTGTGTGTGTGTGTGTGTGTGTGTGTGTGTGTGTGTGTGTGTGTGTGTGTGTGTGTGTGTGTGTGCGCGCGCACGCGCGCGTGTGTGTGTGTGAAATATAATTCTTGTACTTATTTTGATCATGTCATAGGCCCACATCAACGGATAATTATTCCAAACATACATGCATCTAAGATTACGTATTAATATGTTGGTCATTATTATTTTTATATCTTATCTTACACATGAAACATTAAATTCCTTCATTTTGAGATATGTGTTTCATAAGTTCATTCTAAATCTAAAAATATGGGCATACATTCTACTTATTATATTCATCTAGACTTCAAACACCCAACACATAATTCACTCCTATAGGAAAGGGATTTCATATTTAAGTCACTCTCATGCCAAGATGTACTTCATATATGCCAACTATTCCTACTGTAAAGTATATTCTAGATGTTTTTAGATTTTTTCATAATGTTGTTTTAGCTATATTTTTGTCACTAAATTTTTTTCATGAGCATTATTTTCATTATTGGTAAAATTAGTTTTATCCTTTTAGTTTTCTAAATTTTAGTATATTATTATTGGCACTCACTTATGCATTTGTACAAAAATAAAGAATGTTCTTGTAGGATTTAAAAGCATAATGGATTTTTTGGTAGAATATTTAAGGACACATAGATTATTATTCATATCATTCCTATGTTTGATTTAGTATGTATAAATACACACACATCAAAATGGATAAAAATTTATACACCTAAAATATAGCCCTTATACATTTATAACTCGTAAAATTATATTTTTATAAAATGTTTTTTTATTATTTTATTATTAGTTTAAATTAGGCATTATTGGTACTATAGATGAGCTCTGATGGTCCCTTCCCTTCTTTTCACCCCACACCCCCCCCCCCCCCCCCCCCCCCCCCCCCCCCCCCGCCTTGTCTCTTATTTTCTCTATCCTCTCTCCTCATTTTTCTCTATCCCATGTTATGAATGTGTTGTCACCCTGGGCCCTGACATGAAAATATTATATGATCTTGGGTCTACCATAACCTATTGTGTGGTTCATTTCCCCTTTTCTTAATTTATTTTTGGCTTATGTCAACACATCCCTATCCCTTATATTTCACTTTATGAGTATTACAGTGTTAGCTTATGTGCCAATAGGGTCATATTATAAATTCATTGTGTCTATAGATATACAATCACCCTAGTGCATTTAGGATTTTGTTATCTATCAATTGAGAGGTAATTAAAAAATCATCAAGTGTTTATTATTAACATGAATCTATTGATCATAAAAATAATTTAAAAAATCCAAGTAGTCATTAGAACATTTATCATAGCATTAAATTTCTTGCTAGTGACACACTACATTACATTGGTTTTCCTTACTAATGAATTAATATAATTGTTGGAGTATTGTTTTTGATATTTTACATAGTGGAGGGATTCATAGATATCAATGAAGGTGATGATAAAATCTCTATCATAATGTAATCCCCAAAAATATATTATTTTCCTTACTTTTTTTGAAGATCTAGTTGACCAATTAGGAAAAGGAGAGAAGTGAATTTTTTGAACGATTAAAAAAATGTCACAAAATTGAGTAAGGTTTTTAGAGTTTTATATCGAAAGAACATATTACTTAATAAGTTTTCATTTTCTTGATATTTCTTACAAAAACCCAATCTATGGTTTTGACACCTATAGATATTGAGTTGACTAGTTAGACAAGGTACTTCATTCATCACAAATTTTTGACATTCTTACTATGTTGCTTCAAAAATTCTATCCTTCCAAAAAAAAACTTTAATAATTTTCATATAATCTTTTAATATTTAAAATACATATATCATTATTACTCTACTATCAAAAATAATTAATTACTTACAATTTACAATATTCCATCAAGATTACTTTTTAATTAAAATTCATTTATATATTTTACAAAATAGATTTTAATTAAATTTAAACACAAATATCTATAAAAACATTAATTAGGCTTGTATAAATGAAAAATAAAACTCTATATTAATTAATTTTCTGAAACTAGAGAAATAAAAACAAGAGTTGGGTGTAGAAACTTATCTTGAATAATAGGAGATCTAGACATATGCATTGAAGTCTAACAAAAAAAATAGTATTTTGTGGTAAGATAACGAGAGTCCTTAAAACTCATGGAAAATGAAAGACATTTTTAAAATCAACAAAATATTTTTATCCACCAAAACTATAGAATTTATGTTTTAGGAAGTGTTAACCATGCTTATAAAATGACAATTGTGTTCATTGGATTTGGGGCTTTAAAAAATTGGCTTAATTTTCTAAAAACTTACACTAACAATAGAAAAATGTACTTCTTCTCCTTTCCGTAATTAGGCATGTATGTTTGAAAAAAAGAAAGAAAAAAATGTGTTTTGAGACATGTCTTATATAAGAGAATAGTTCAAATATATTAATATGTTTAAGGCTCCTTAACAATATATATTATGTAAAAAAACACTCCCACAATTCATATAATTTATCACCCATGCAAATCATTTCCATAAAATGTGTCTCTAATATGAAGTTTAATGCTATAATAAATTATGTCTGAATGCTTGTAGGTGTTTAATATATTCTTTTGACCAATAAATGTTAAATAGTTTTTGGACTACAATTCAATTAAAACATTTTGAATTTTTAATTGAACTAGGTATTTGTATATTTATGTACATATTGAATTTAAATTTTGACTCTATTCCACAAATCAAGATCATAATAGTCAAAAATAAAAAAATAAACAACAAGAATTTGTCCACATAAGTAAAAAGGTACTACAATAGATGACACCAACACCATACAATAAAATTTAGGTAAACTCAAGACATTACAATATAATTTTTGGCTTACTTATGAAAATATAATAAGGTTATGGCATACAAATGATTATATAGTATGATATTTGTAGGAAATAAGGAAATAAATTGAGAGAGAGGAGAGAGAAAAGGTATGATTGAGGGGACATTGAGAACAAGAATATAAACCACTATAAATGAGTAATTTTATTAATGATATATAAATTAAAATAGCATACATGCATGTCAGTATCTTCAAAATATATAATATTATAACTAATAAATACTTAACATTTTTTTTGGTGTTTATAAAATAAAATAATTTTGTGAAATAAAAAAATAACATATAAAATATTTTAAAAAGAAATTATAAATAAAACATAATTAAAGAAAAAAAATTAAAACATTGAAAAAAAAAATAAAAAATAATTGAAATATGTTATTTGTAGAACTTGAAGCACAATAAGAAAATATTGAAAAAATTATAAAATTTTGACAAGACAAGGAAGCATTTAGAACAATTAAAAAAAGGGTGCACAGCACCAAGTCCCTACAGGAAGGGAGATGATTGTGTTAAAGGATGGCAGTCTAAATTCTACACTTGGAAATTATGGATGACTTAACATATGAAAATGACTAGAATGTCCAACATTAATGGGTCCCATCTTTAATTCTATCTCATTAATTACATGAATTGGTATTATAATTTGAGGAACAATATCAGTGCAATTGATTAACATCTTTAATTATTCCACCATGAACAATGGGTATTAATTTTAAAATAGTAAATAATTATGAACCTATGGATTACTCATAAAGTATAGTGAAAAAAATAGCTACTAAAGGAGAGATTATGACATTTAAGAGTCTAACCCATGAACTAGACAATAGAAATGGAAAAGCACGTAGGCTAGATAATAGAGTTTACATGACAGAAATGATGGTTGATGAAACCATCAATGTGTTGACATAACATTTTCATTTTCAGTTTAGTAGGTTTAGCCCTCTTCTGAAAATCAAGATTCAGTAAAAACCCTTGACATTTAGTTCAACCTTTTTAAATTTTCATCTAATAATTCAAAAAATTTCTCAATCATAATTAAAATATAAAGTTGCTTCATAAATTTAGTGAATATGAGCATTTCTTTTAGAATGTCTAATTAAAATCATAAAATTGTATATAAGAGTACAAGAACATTCTTTTCTGAAAGTTAATAATACAAATAATTTAAATACTCAACAAATTGATTAATGTCAATTGACTAATATATGAAATTAATGAAATATATCATCATTGTAGCATTCACGTACCTATCATAGGAAATTGGTTATGGGTAATGGACAAGAAGACTACGAGAATATGGTTATTAACATTGTATGTGATTTATCTTATTATGTAGAGTTGTTGCATTGCATAAAGAGCTTCCATATCAATGATGCTTGTTTTTTAACATAGTTTTGTAGAGACTAAGATATAAGTAGAGCCTATCATTCAATGGAATAATAAAAATCTAAGATTGGGAGCAAACACATTACATTAAACTTTAACTATAACCCACAATCACACTTTGATATTTTTTCTAAAATGTGATTTGACATGAAATCTATGCCCATATTTTATTGTTTGTGGTAGGTTAGATCATTCAATATGCTCTAAAATTTGTCATAAACATAGGAATTTGTCTTCAACCAAACTCTTTTTATGAATAAGTGAAAGCATCATTCTACTCTTGTGTCCAACTTAAGTACTAATATGAACATTTTCAAACCAGTTTACAAGTAATGCATGATCCAAAACTTAGAGTTTACAAAACATAACTCATCTAAATCAATATAAATTCTTGTCATATATATTGTATCCTAAAATCATTCATTACATTCAAAGATAGAAGTGAAAAAAGTAATGGATATACTGGGTATACAACACATATCTATATGCCTCAATACAAAAACATACTGTATAAATATAATTCTAAAGCTATACTAATTCAACATAAGGAAAGCACTTGAAACTGATTCACATAGCTTAACATGGTTTCCCAAATTATTATATTTAATTTAGCCAATATGTTTTCATGCCCAACCACTATCAAACTAAATAACTATGTAATAAATAAGTAAGACAAAGTTAAGCAAGGTCAGACACAATGCATAAAGTAGTCATATGAAGTTCCATATAGCTAATAGGCAGAGAAGATAAAAGAGCTAAATAAATCAAGCCCTATAGGCAAACCATCTTAGGAAGTAAAAATATTTTTTCCAAATTTCTCTAAAATATTTGTAAACTAAAACATAAAAAATTGATCCAATATACATATTTTCTCCTAATCCATATGGGCCCTTAACTCTAAGGCCAAACCAAGGTTTTTAGAAAATGTATTCGCTTTCCATCAGATTGATTCTGACATACATAGAAGGACTTGCAATACACTTTCTATGCCAAAAATTTTATAATGGATGTCTTAAAAATTATAAATATTGATCAATATGTAAGACAATGAAAAGAATATTTTTCCTTTTAAGAATCTTGTTGAAAAATGTATAATTGATTAATTTTTTTTGGGAAAACTATGTGATTAAAAAACGTGCACATGATTTTCCTTAACGCTATACTCAGATAATAAACTGAGACTATGAAAGCCTTAGATATTTAATGTATAGTTGATGTTTTGAAGATATATCAACCCATATTAAAGTATTGAAAAACCTATTTTTATTTTATATTATAGATAGAGAGAGGTTGTTGTCATGAGGTTCAAATAAGTGCATTAAAAAAGAGAGCACTAGAAAAAAAAATTGACCAACAGATAGATAAGGGATGAAATAATAATCATCCAGTACTATCCCAATGAAATTCCACATAGCTAGTAGGGAGAGAAGCTCAAAGAGTTAAACATGACAACCCCTACAACCAGAGCATCTTAGTACTAAGTAAGTAACAATATTTTTTCTAAATTTTCTCTAAAATATTTGTAAAGTGGAACACAAAAAACTAATCCAATATACATATTTTATACTAATGCATATGGGCCCTTAATTGTAAGGCCAAACCAAGGTTTTCAAAAAATGTGTCCACTTTCCATCACATTCATTCTGACATACATAGAAGGACTTGTAGTACACTTGCTATGGCAAAAACTGTATAGTGGATGAATTGAAAATTATAAATATTGGTCAAGATTTAAGATGATTAAAATAATATTATTCCATGTAAGCATCTTGTTGAAAAACGTATAATTGATTTAAAAAATTGGGAAAACTATCTGATTAAAAAACGTTCACATGATTTTCCCAAAAGCCATTTACTCAGATAATGAACTGAGACTATGAAAGCCTTAGATCTTTAATGTATATTTGATGTTTTTAAGATATATTAACCTAGATTGAAGAACTAAAAAACCTATTTTTATTTTACATTATAGATGGAGGGAGGCTGTGTCATGAGGGTAAAAAAAAGTGTGTTAAAAGAGAGGGCTCTCAAAATAAAAGACCTAACCAGCAGACAGATAAGAATACCAAGTCCATTTATTCCAAAATTTTCTACATTAATAATAATTAGTGATATCCATAAAAATATAAGGGAGTGGTTGAATTCATGGTCTTTTGCAAGTATTAATCAACTATAGTGAAGATTTTAGTGAGTTGTGACTAACCTGATGATATAGTAAAAATTTGTAAAGCTTGTAATGGAATCAAAGAAAGTCCATTTCACAATATAATTGTTAAACACAAGAAATAGATGTGAAGTAGCTCACACTCCCAGAAATAAAAATGCCCATAGTAGATATACATTATATACATGCCATGTCTAGACATGAAGATAAATGTATATTTTTATTCTATTGAAAGTGCATAGGGGCTTTCTAATTTCATTGAAATCCTTGAGTGAAATGGAATGTGGTTCTACTTGAGTTGAAATAGCTGGAAAAAAAAGAATGGTGGTGGTATTGCTCTTGCGTTGAGATAAAGAAAAGAAAATAATAGAACTTGATATGGCAAACACATTAATATTGTTGGATGTAAACGCTGCTTCGGGAGGTTTGAACCCTAGACATGGTGATAATAAGGATTGCATGAAAGTAATGAAGAAGGTGAAGATCAATGACATGATGTAGAAGAGGCAACCACATTGTAGAAGAGGCATCCAAAGAGAGGGCTTGGCGTGGCATAGCTTGAAAGACTAAGATTGTAGGAGCAAAAATGCAAAGATTCAATAAACCCACCATTATAGGCACAACATAAAACTAAAGTTTCAGAGAGTTGTACAATGATGGTGGTGGAATTGCAAGTTGAGGAGATGACTATGGTCCAGATTGCCTTTAATCAGTGACAAATTTCCCTTGCCTCTTTTCGCAACTATTATTAATACGAGTACACAATGTGAATTCGCAGACAACTAGGAGCAGGGGGGCCAATCTCCATTGCAAAAACTTTATTGGCATTGAAAACCATTATTTCTTTGACTTGCCTCTGCACAAATTGCTTAGATTGAAGTGAATCTTTTCATAACATAATTTTTTTTTGGCCAATGCAAACACTCTAAATAATATTTTTTATTCCTTTTGTTAAAGGACATGCTACTTCTTCCGATAAAATTTTCATGCATTTTTCTGCAGGAAATCAATGACATTTGATAGGTGAAGGGAGGCACGATTAATTTTAGGTTAACGCCAAATGATTCCTAGAGTCCCTCCCTTCGAGACTAATAACATTAGAATAAATATATCTCTTAAACTTAAAAACATGTACATGTAAAAAATATATAGTTTTGTTAAAAGATTAATGGTATTATTTGTATCATTAGTTAAAATCTGTTTTACAAAAATAAAAAATGGGATATTATTTGCATTTTTAGATTAGTACTCTCTAACCATTAACTAACCGTATGATGCCTCTCTTCTCAGACTTGGGAACGATCGGACAAATCGAGCTACGAAACCGTCTGTCTCACGATAGGTCAAAGTGGGATATCCAGATCGCCGGGATCTTCCAACGGTCGGAGAAATGTAGAGTCGCGATAATGCCACGCTGGCAATCCGTGATTGTTCAATTCCATTGCATAATACGAAAGACAAAGAACCCCGGACCACCACCGTATATGACGGCAATTTCATAAATTTCTTAAATTCTCGTTAATTGATGGTCTCGTTGGGTTTTAGGTTTAAGCGCAGAAAACATATTCAGGGCAAATTAATTCCTGTCTTCTACGAATTCTGCACGAAAAAGTGGAGAGGACATGCAAAATGCTGCGAAGGAAAGGAAGATTTCGAAGGTAACTGACGAGGATGCCAACAAGACCAGCAAAACAAATTACAAGAAATTCACGAACAACTAAAAAATGGTAAACCAACAGTCGAGAGGATACCAGTGAAACCTTCCCTTCCCAACTCCAAGGTAAGATATGCCGCATTCTTTTCTTTAGATTCAAATTCCACCGTTATTTTCTTTTTCTTTGATTTCAAATTATGCTATAATTTTATTTTATTGCCGCCAATTTATGTATTTTCTTGCTGGATTCATTTCAGATGGTTGTGGAAGCTATCGGTCCGAGGCCATCTCAAAGTTCATCAAAGATAAGTACGACCTGATCGATAATTTCGGGGAGATTTCGAGTAAGAAGCTCAGGAGCCTGACTGAGAAGGGCAAGATTGTTCATGTGGGGAACACTTTCAAGATGGCAGCAGCGACAGCAGGAAAAGATGATAATTCAGCAGCAAAAGATGATAAGTCAGCAGTCACTGTCAACGAGGAAAGGCCCACTATCGGGTGTGTTAGGCCTAGGTTAAAGCCGCATCGTGCTTCTGCCGATTGCGGCGGTTGGTGATAATTCAACAGATACTGTCAACGAGGAAAGGTCCACCTCCAGGCCTTTTAAATATAAGTTTAAGCCTCTTCGCACTGATTCTGCTGATGATACAGAAATTTATAGTTCGACTCCTCCTGCGGTGGCGGATAATATTTCAATTGTGATTGTCAATGAGGAAAGGTTCAACCACAGGCCTTATAGATTTAAGTTTAAGACGCGTCGCATTGATGCTGCTGACGATACACAGATTAATAGTTTGAGTTCAGTTGGAGCTTCTCTTTTTACAGCAGCCGATGATAATTTAAAACTTACTGTCGAGGAGGACAGCTCGGAACAAAGGGCTTCTAAAAATAAATTTAAGCCGCATCGCACTGATGTTGAAGATACACAGATCCATAGTTCGAGTCCGGTTAGAACTTCTCTTTCTCTAACGGCTGATGATAATTCAACAGTTACTGTCGAGGAGGAAAGATCCAATCAAAGACATTCTAAATTTATGTTTAAATCCCCTCACAGTGACGTTGTTGAAGATACACATATCCATAGTTCGACTCCGGCTCCAGCTTTTCCTTCTGTGACGGCTGATGATAATTCAACACTTACCGTCAACGAGGAATGGTCCAACCCCAGGGCTTCTAGATTTAGGTATAAGCCCCCTCCCACTGATGATGCTGATGATACAAAGATCGACAGTTCTACTCCGAGCTACTGCTTCTCCTTCAGCGGCGGCTGATGATACACAGGTCAAGGGTTCGACTCCTGCCGCATCCATAAGAACATCTTTGAATTTCAAATTGAAAGCACCGGAGCAGGAGAAGTAAAGAGCAACAAGAGGGGCGGAAGAGAGTAATTACAGTACAAGCAAGAATTTGTGTCCTTGTCGGCATTACTTTATTGGCAAATATGTATATTTTTTAATTTAGGGTTTTCCGAGTTCTGGTTCATGTGAAATACATTTTTGAGGCTTCTGATGTACAGATGAGGCAAATTGAAGAGGTTATCAGACGGAATTTGAAAGTATTTTGCTGCATATTAAATTTTGGAGGATTTTCTTTTGGCTTGTCGTAATTTGTTTAAGCCGTACTTCATTTTTGCAAGAGGAGATTGTTTTAATTTGTTGCTGGCCGACATGTACGAGTTTAAGGTTTCTGACATACAGATCAGAGCAGTCCCCATTTGAAGGGATTCAATACAATTAATGCCACAAATAATAAAGCATGCATTCTCGTCCTTTTCCAATTTACAGGCTTCCGACGTCGTTCACAGTCTATTTTAATTATTGTTTTATTTTATTTTGTTATTTTCGTTTTAATTTATTTATTTAATATTTCAGCAAATAAAGTTTGCAAGAGTGAAACATATTTAATATTTTAGCAAACAAAGTTATTTTACTTTATTATTTGAAAGGAGCTGGATTAATGCTTTTATTGTGTATGAGTTTATATTTAATGAATTATGTAAGATTTACTTTATTTTTTTAAAAAGTTTTGTTTATATTTATTTTAAAAAATAGTTTAATTATTTTATTTTTTAAATTTATTGAAAATTTATATATTTGAAAAAGTAATATAATATTATATATTGTATGAGTTATGATCCATATTAAAAATTTCATTGGACAAACTATTAAAAAGGAAAAACTTAACATTACATACGATGTCTTGCAACAAATACAACTCTTTTCATTATTTTTAAACTTATTTTTTAATATAAAATAAACATAATTGCATTAAAATATGATTGCCTTACTCTTAAATATGGGAAGGTTTTATTATATAGGTGCTTTGCTTCTACCTCACGTAAGTCGAATGGTAAATGAGAATGCAATAATTTTTATGAAAATATATTCTAATGGAAATAACTCTTTTAAGCGACGCTTTAATATTATTTTAAATATAAACTATTTTACATTTAAATTTTTTAATATAAATAAGTACAAGTTTAATCCTTTTCAAATATAGTTATTTTTTATTGTTTTTCAAATCAATTTGTAAGCATGAAGATATCTTCAAGTTTATTTTGATTGTTTTGATTTAATTTTTTTTTTTTTTTTTTTTAAAGTGTTTATTCTATAAAAAAAAAAGTTGGTTATATTGATTCTCATAAAAGTACATAAATATTGGTTTAATTTTTGTTGATAGGAAGCATTTTTAATAATTATAGTAATGAATTTTAATTGATTGTTGGGACGTGACTTTTTCATATGTATTTTTTTAAAAATAATTAATATTGTATTTTAACATGTTTTATAAATAAAAGTGTGTTTTTCTATTGTTATTAGTAGGTACTACTTCCAATAATTATTGTAATGAATTTTAATTGACTGAAGACCAGGTCCTTCTATATTATTCAAATAATTTTCACATGACACTGCACGTAAGTGGTGCTCCAATTATCTCTTTTTTGGTATACATAACATCATGAAACATTTGAAGACCATTGTACATTGTGGCATCAATTTCATTAAATAAAAACACTTTTTAAAAGTCAACATTCAAATGTTCCCACATAATTTTGTCTCCTAACAACTCTTATTGAACATAGCATACATGCGATCATCAATCTAGATTACCAAAAATATGATGAACCTAAAACATTATATCTATATTCAATTTGATAGACCCCCACACATTCTCACATAAATTAATATGCTTTTGTGACATACACTCATCCTTATGCAACATATACAATTTAGTTGTATATAAAATATTGAGGCACTAGTTAGGACCTCATATGAAGGGAGCTTTGAAAAGTTTTCCTTAACTAACTATAAAAATTTGAACTAAGAGGATTTTTAGGAATTCATTTTACTTTTGTAGATGATTTAACTTATTTTGAGAATATTTGTATATTAATCCTAATTTAGGTAAAAGTTTTGAGTAGTAAAATCAGTAAATAAATATGCAATAATTAAGCTACTGATTCATGTAAATTAGATTGTAATTTTGATCTTTTTAAAAATAATAATAAGAGGGTAAAAATAAGACTTAGCTAAAAATTAACTGATACTATTAAGATAGGGTGTGTAAATCATTGTGTCAGACTAGGACACTATCACAAACTATGATCTGACCTTCATTTTATGATTGGACAAGAGCATCAAAAGTAGATAGGAGTGGTACTATGTTGTAGTCTACATCTACCTCTATTATCTAGGAGATCTAATTTTTGTGGGTTTTATTTGCTATGTCTGTGTGACACTATTTGTGATGTTTTGGTACTTGAAAGTGTGTAGATCTCTCTGTAGAGAAAAGTTTCTCTTGAAACCCTATACTCCATTGTGCTTTGACTAATTTCAAAAATGAGGGAGGGGGGGGGGGGGGGGGGAGGGGGGGGGGGGGGGGGGGGGGCGCGAGGAGGGGGGCGGTAGTGTGTGTAAGATTCACTGAACATGTATCCACACCCCTTGTGTGGACACATTGCCTACATACCAATACTTCAAAGAGGGATCAAGCGATATGTAGTTCTCCCACTTGATGTGCTTTGTGTAATAGAGTATATGAATATGGAAAATACTAAATTAGATGTGCTTGAGGTGGTTAGGGACTAGTGTAAATATTTAAATAAGATTGTAAGTGTATTGGCTTGATGTATGTAGAAAATAAAGAATATTTCATAAGTAGTATTATTTTTATTCTTGTTTGCGTAGTGATATTTGCCAACCCCTTTTCATTTGATCTTTGAATGTGTTTTTATATGGATCTATTAGTCATGGGTTGAATGTGCTTGCTTTAGGTCGACAAGGAGAAGGATGGAGAATCAAAATAAATTGACCATTGGGAACAAAAATTTAATTGAATGAGAGTGCCAAAAATAGATAAGAGTGGTACCCATGTTATAGTCCAAGTGTGGCACTATTTTCCTAAGTTGACGGGGCCTCGGGGGATGGATTAACCATGAAAAGAGTAGTTTGGATAAGCTAGGATTATGTCTAGAAGGATACATATGACTATGAATCATTAAAAATATTCTTATGAGGATCATGAGGGCAAGAAACAGGGACCCATGGGTTGGATGTCACAAGCCACATTCAAGTTACTAATTATTTCATTTTATATGACTATATTTTCCCCCCTTTATTCTAGTGATGCAACAAAGTGAATACTAAGATAAAATAAAAATAAAAAGAATACCTAAATTTATCTACAACGGTGAAGATCATGAAGCTATGCGATACTAGGTGTGTATAGAGAGAACATGCTGTGAAGTATGAATTTGCAATAAAAATAAAGAGTAGATCAACACCTACGAAATATGCAATATCTAAAATAAGAATGTACAAAGCTAGGTAAGAAAGAGATAGGGGAAGAGAAATGAATGAATACACCTCATTAGGTATACAAACCAATATAAAAACTATTGTGATGCTGAATGATGTTGGATAGGCTAGATATATTGGGTATGTTGTACTAAGAGTGATATCATGAATAGAGTTGAGTGCCCAATTCCCTGAGAGTGGCTCAAGAATGCAAAGGTTGGTCATTTGGATCCATAATCACCCACTAAATGAAGTTACGCGATCATAAATGTGTTAATCAATGTTTGAACTGTGTGTCTAATCTCTTTGCATAGGTGGCTTAAGATAATAAAAGCTAGCTCAAACTTTGGCTACATCATTTCCTCATGAAGTGAAGCTATAAACTAATATCAGTATAGATGTGTGTCGTATGGGATGGCTTTGGAATCCCATGAATGCTCTATAATATGATGATATTATCATGGATAGTCGAATGTATGCTATAAACTAAGCCACTCTTGGTCACTCCAAAAGATAGATATTAGGCTTATATGAAAGCCACTCCAAAACTGGTGGAGTAGGCTTATATGAAAGTCACTCCAAAATGTGCAAGTTAGGATTGTATGAAAGCCACTCCAAAACTATGCCAACCATCTATAGATGGAATAAGACATGCAAATGCTGAGAATGTCTAGGTAATGTTTAACTTGGAAGGAAAAGAAAATAAATGTACCATGCACGTTACCCCCATTCACTTTCATCTAGAACATGGATTCTGATCTAGAAGTTATACCAATTTCTATATCTAAAATTGCAAGTAAGAGTCATCATGTTGTACATGATTGCCCTGATATATGGATTCTCAAAGTAAAAGTGTACTAAAAACTATTGATTCTAAACTAGTTTAAATGTGTAAAAGTGTAGTTGAACCTATTTTTTACCTACTTTTTGAAAATCTAGTTTCTATGTTGTTTGGATAGGAGCACTAAAAATGGATAATAGTGGCATCAACGCTATAGTCCAATTTTGAAACTATTATCTTGGGCTAAATATGATGAATATTCTAACATTTTAATTGTCTACTTGGTCTGTTATGATTGGTTTTATGTTTGGGTACTATTATGGGTGTGTTAAAAGCTAGATTTTTGACAACTAAGAGCTATGATCTCTATAACAAAACCCCTATTAATTTCCCCCTCTTATAAGATTAGGAATGATGAGCCTATAATGACTTCCCTAAAAAAAAGATCCCTGCAAGTGTGTTATGCTACAAAGATACATGATATAACAATGATAATCGACAAGATATCTCAAGATATAGCATTCTTTGTATTGAGAAAGGATCATTCTGTTCATCATGATATCTAAGAAAGCAAGATAAATCATGATGTGGATTGTGGCATTGGAAATAATGGAGAAGTAATAAGAAAATAAACATATAAGTCAATAAATAAGAAGCATACAAGAGTGTCCAATGGGTCAAGCATACAAGGGACATTGGAATATATCACTCAAACTGAAAGCAAGCATAAAAGGCATGTTCAAATGTCGCGTAAACATACAATTGAAAATAATCAAGGGTTGGCACAAGGGACATAATTATATGGAAGAGTATAGAAAAGAGAGATTGGAAAATATCTTGAGTAACATAGATGAATAGAAGCAACGGACATTGGAAAATATCCTAAAGCACATACAAGATATAAAGTAGGAACTGAGAAATGCAATTAATATACTTATGCAAAGCAATTAAGGAAAGCATGTGAATGTTGGAAATACAATCACCTCTAACTAATCAAACAAAGAATATGAAAGTATACAAGACATGATAATATAAGACTAGGTATATGCTAAGAAATACATAAGTGCTATATACTAGTGAGTATCGATAGAGTAATCTATGTAAGCTAGTAAATAATATACATCATCATGATAACTAGAGCATGTGGTATATAAATGACATAACCTAGATAGTGTATTAATATATAAGATGCCCCTAGTGGGTAAATATATCTATGTATGTCTCGAATGTAGAAATAAGATGCCCCCTCAATGGGTGGAGTAAAGCAATCAAGGATCTAGATGTCACTGCACACACTCAAAGAAGATCAAGTTAAGCATGGTAATCTAGTTAAATCGACAAACAATAACATAGAATATCAAATTTAAGTCAAGCATAGTATTAGAAATGTAAAGCATGGATAATGCATACAATTAAAATGTTGTTTTTGGTGTTTTTAGATTAGTTGAATGTTTTTATATTTTGAAATATTATATTGTTTTTGGATTTTTGAGATTTTGTGAGCTATATACAATCAATCACATGAAGACTATGCATAAGAATTTAAAAAGAATCTATATACAATTAATCATAATAATATTATGTACTAGCCAAGATGAGAAACTATGTATGGGTAAATAGAATAAAGTTATGTACAAACAAACAATGTGTGAAATGAAATGTTAGACATGGAATATATATAGATGCATAATATTCATTGGATTTTTTAGTTTCTTTCCTTCAAGTGAGGCTAGACAATATACTTTAGGGCTAATATTTTTGGTAATAATGTATGGACCTAGCCAATTTGATTTGAATTTTCCTTTGATTTCTTATTTGACATTGACATTGTGAAGATTTTATTTGAGCACGAGGTCATTAACTTTGAACTTTCTAGTGTGAACTCATTTTTTGTAGAATTTTTGTATACATTGTTGGTAGATTCTAAGATGTTATGCTACTTGAATGCATGTATGGTCTAACTATTTGAGGTGGTGCAGATGTTTTTCATCATATTGGTCATCATTGAGAATACTTTTAAAAGAGATATAAAGAGATGGGATTTCTAATTCTAATGGTAAAATTGATTCTATTTCATAAAAAAGTGAATAAGGAGTAAATATTATGGGCATACAAATACTTGTGTGATAAGTCTAGAATGTAAAGACTAGTTGATTGTGCCAATCATCTCCAAATTTGGTCACCATTTTGCTCAAAATTTTGTTGATGGTTTTATTGGTAGACTCTGCTTGACTATTTCCCTATGGGTAATATGGAATGGATAATGTGTGTTTGATTTTATATTTGGTGAAAATTTTCTTGATAGTTTTGTTCCTGAATGATGTTCCATTATCAAAAATGATGGATGCAGGTAGGTTGAAGCATGAAATAATATGAGTCATGAGGAAGCTACAAATGTCCTCACCTATGCTAGATTGGAGTGGAATGGTTTCTACCCATTTCATAAAATATTATGTACCTGTGATGATGAACTTATGTCCATCGATAGATTTGGGGTTAATTTTTACAATAAGATCAAATCCTCATAACATAAATGGTCATGGAGAGATAATATGTTGTAATTATTGTGATGATGTATGATTTAGGTTATTTTGTCTTTGAAATTCATCACATACCTTTGCATATTATGAACATCATCATCCATGGTGAGCCATTACTACCTTTGTCAAAAACAATTTTGTGACATGGCCTTTCCACTAAAGTGACCACCACACTCACTATCATGTATCTTTGTAAGAACAATTTTGGCTTCTACTGAAGTCAAGAATCTAATAAACTATCCATCAAAATATTGTTTCAAAAGGCCCCTACCAATGATGACATACCAAAGTGCTTGTTTGTGTAACTTGTGCTAATCATTTCATGATAAAGTGTCTACTATAATAGATTTATTTTAAAATTTATAGATGTTTGAGAACCATTTTAGAGTTATGGAATTACATGTAGTGGCTAAGATGGATAGTGAAATCAAATCCACATTAGATAAATATGGTGATTGCAATTAGTTAATTATGAAAATAGCTTGATCATTGTTGATGTTAATAAGAATAAAATATGTAGCACTTGCCATTACATTGACATATCGGCTATCTTTTCTTGGTATAGTTTTTATAGAAAAGTAATCAAATTATAATGATAAACATTATACCATGTTTTGATATCGGATATGATGTTCTTCATTTGTCTGATAGACATCATTGACTTGGTTTACCACAAGTTAGGAATCACTGAAGACTTGAATAGATTTGATTTGGAGAGATTGGGTGGCATATAGACCTAAGATAAGTCCTTTATATTCTGTGGTGTTGTTGGTGCAAGAGAAACTTAATTAGTATGTTATAGGAATTGTGTGACCAAAAGGGTCAATAAAGACAATGCCTACCCCTGCATCAGATGCACATTAAGAGCCATCAAAGAACATGCTATAGGTGTCTAAATAAGTAGAATAGGTATTTAAATCATCTCTAAATGTCTCATTAATAGGGTTGGTATCCAAGAGTGGTGCTTCTTCCAAATGGTCTGTAATGATTTGGCCTTTTATTGATTTCTAGATGATGACCTTTAAGTCAATTTTTGTTAATAACATAATCTATTTGTGATTCAACTAGAAAGATGTGGTTTTAACATTAGAAACTTCAAAGGGTTTGATTTTATAATTGTTTGAGACTCATTATTGACCATCTAATGTCAATTTTTTTTGTGGACAAAACTAATATTAGACATAGTTTTTCTATTGTAGAGTAATTTTTCTCATAACCAACCAGTGTGAGACTAATGTGATAGTGTTATGCTAAGAGTGTTATTTTAACCTATACAGGACCCTATACAAGGTAAATCAATCAAGAAACTCAAAGTGACATAGGAACACATTCACAAAGTGTTAAATTCAAAAGTAGTATATAAGTGGTTACCAAAGCATAACTCAAAAGAATAAAAGTATTAAAAATAAAAATTAGAGCAATAAATAGTAATAAATTCATAGGTAAAGCACAAAAAAGATGAAAACCTACCTCTTCAAAATGAGGCTTAACTTTCAAAGTAGTATGGGCTTGGTCAAAAATATCTACAATAGTTTCATTCTCAAGGTCAAGGGTTAGGCAAGCTGGCTCAAGGCATCGCTTCTCCTATTCTAGCAGTTGATAATGTTTGTCACCAAGGTTTGGGATTTATTGAATGTCCTAAGGAAAATCATTCATAAACATAATTTATTAAAGGATAGGATCCAGATACGATAGAAGTCAACACTAGCATTCCATTAGTTCAAAATCTAGATGATAATGAGTGGAACAATATAGGTTATAATGATTTTCAAGATACTAACAATGAATATGAATATTCAAAGTCATATTCATAGCCATTTACTTATACTTCACAATCATGCATGATTCTTTTATTTGATATAGGAGACCATGATAGGGAGTCTCCCATAAGACTCATCGGTTAGTACCATTTCTTCTTAGTATTACTTGTACATAATTTCTCAATTTTCTTATACATAATCTTTCAGCTTGATTGTACATAGCTTTCTTTAAAATTATTTTACATAGTATTCTTATGATTGATTGTACATAACTTAACTCAAAAATATAAAAACATTTAAATATGTCAAAATACCAAAAATAATATAACATTTCAAAATACATAAACATTCAAAAATTCAAAAAATTTAAATTGTATGCATTCTACATGATTTGTGTTTCTACTACCATGCAAGACTTACACTCTATTATTATATATTATTGATTTTTGATTTATCTACATTACCATGCTTCACTTGATCTTATTTAAGTGTGTGTGCAGTGACTTCCAAATCATTGATTACTTCACTCTACCCATTGATGGGGCATCCTACTTCTACATTCAAGATATACATCAATATATATACCTACTGGGGGCATCTTCTACATGACTACACCATCTAGGTCATGTCATTCTTATACTACACACTCTAGTTATCATGTTGTTGTACATTATTTACTAGCTTACATAGATTACTCTATCACACTCACTAGTATATAGCACTTGTGTATTTCTTAGCATATACCTAGTCTTGTAATAACATGTCTTACATACATTCATTTCTTGATTTTATTAGTTAAATGCGATGGCATTTCTAGTTATTACATGCTTCACTTTCTTGCTTAGTGTTGCTAGATTATTTGCATTTCTCAATTCTTTTTTTATCTCCTGTATGTGCCTTACGACATTTACCAATGTCTTTTACTTCTATGTATTGTGTTTACCTTATGATATTTACCAACGTTTTTTGTCTATACTCTTCTATGTGATTGTGGCTTTCTTTCTTATTTCAATTTTATGTTTATGTGGCATCTAAATGTACCTTATGTGTTTACCTTCCAATTTGAGTGACATGTGCCCATGTCCCTTGTTTGTTTGTCACCTTGGCCACCCTTGTATGCTTCTTAATTCTTGCCTTGCATGATTGTTGCTTGTTTACTTATCAATTGTTTGCAATTCCATGATCCACATCATGCATTATCTTGATTTCGTAGATGTCATGATGGACATCATGCTCCATCCCTCTTTGACAAATAAAAAACTAATAACAAATAAGTAATCAAACTTTTAGTTCGAGTTCAATACATTGTACATGTTATTACATTATTATATCTATCTAGGAATACCCTTGTTGTTCTAACAATATCTCATTACAAACCATGTTAAATCTTGAGATATCTTGTCGATTATCATTATTATATCATGTATCTTTGTAGCATAACACACTTGTAGGGATCTTTATTTTAAGGTCAATCATTGCAAGGTTTTCATTCTTACCTTAAAAAGAGGGGGAAACAACCAAGGGTTTTGTCACATAGATTAGAGATCTTAATGGTTAGAAATTTAGTTTTAGAACAACCAAAAAAATAACTAGACATCACACTAAATAGAATAGACTAGGTAGACAATGAAAATATCAGAATAGTCATTAGATTTAGCCCAAGACAGTTGTGCCAAGATTGGATTACAGTGCTAGGCCCTCTAGTGTCCATTTTTAGTGCTCTTGTCTAGATAATAAAAAAAACCAAACTTTATAGAAGCAAGTAGAAAAGTAGGTTCAGCTACAATTTTACATAGTTAGTCCAGTTTAAAATCAACATTTTTCAGTACACTCTTGCTTAGAGAATCTAGATATAGGTGTCATTATTCCTGGCATGATGGGTCTCACTTCTAGTTTTAGATACAATAGTTATTATAACTTCTAGATCAGAATCCATATTTCAAACACCGAGTGATTAGTGGCAATTTATGTGCCACATTTGTTTACTTTTATTTCTAAGTTTAGTATTACCTAGGCATTCTTTAAATTTACATGCCTTATTCCATCTGTAGGTGGTTGGCATCATTTTGGAATGGCTTTCATATAATCCTAACCTTCATATTTCAAAGTGGATTTCATATAAGCCTAGTGCATAATTTTAGAGTGGCTTTCATATAAGCCTAATCTCCACCTTTCAGAGTGGCCATGTGTGGCCTAGTTTTTAACATACATTTGGATATCCATGTCAGCATTATCAAATTATAGTACATTCATGGGATTCAAGAGCCATCTCATATGATACACATTTCATACTAGTATCAGTTCATAGGTTCACTTTATGGGGCGATGATGGAGCCAAAGGAATATCTAGCCTTTGTATTCTTGAGCCACCTATTCAGAAGGATTAGACATACAGTCTAAACATTGATTAACACATGCATGATCACATAGCTTCACTTAGTGGGAGACAAAAGACCAACCTTTGTATTCTTAATCCACTCCTGGGGAATTGAGCACTCAACTCTATTCATGATATCACTCTTGGTACAACATACCTAGCATATTTAGCATACCCAATATCACTTAGCATCACAATAGGGTTTTTATTGGTTTATGTACCCAGTGAGGTACATTCATTCTTTTTTCTCACTCTCTCTTACCCAACTTTGTACATTCTTATTTTAGATATGACATATATGCTAAGAACTAATCTAGTTTTTGTTTTTATTATAGATTCTTACTTCATAACATGCTATCTATATGCACACCCAACATCACACATCTTCATGATATTCACCCTTGTAGGTAAGTTCAAGTATGCTTTCTATTTTTCCTTTATCCTAGTATTTCAGTTTACTACATCACTAGAATAAAGGGGGAGAAATATAATTATATAAAGTGCAAAACAATTATAATTGGAGTGTGTATTTTTACACCCAACCCATAGGTCCCTCCTACTTACTCTCATGACCCTCATAGGCATCTTTTCACTGATTCCTACTCATCCATCAACTTCCATACTTAATCCTAGCACAATTAGACAATTATTTTCATGAGTAATCCATTCCCATATACCCTATCATCTCAGGACA
The DNA here is from genome assembly GCA_037957365.1 of Torreya grandis. Lineage (NCBI taxonomy): Eukaryota > Viridiplantae > Streptophyta > Pinopsida > Cupressales > Taxaceae > Torreya > Torreya grandis. The sequence goes on along the minus strand of JARHVA010004163.1, from coordinate 75,214 downwards.
ATAATACTACACTTGGATTATATCATCGATGCCACTCATGTCTTCTTTCAACACTCCTATCCAAATGTCTATTTAGCCCCAACGATCAATTTATTTTGAATCTCCATCCTTGTCCTTATTGGTCTAATACAAGCACATTCAACCCATGACCAATATATCCTTATATAATCCCATTCAAAGATCAATTAGAAAGGGGGTTTTTAAATATCACCAGAAAATCAATAATAAAAACAAGACTACTCAATCAATCATCCCTATTCTCTACATACATCTAGCCAATACACTTACAAGATTATTAAAATCCTTACACTAGTCCCTAACCACCTCAAGCACATATAGTTTAGTATTTTTCATATTAATACACTCTATTCCACAAATTATATCAAGTGGAAGAATTACATATGGCTTGATATCACTTTACAATATTGGTATATAGGTAGTGTATCCATAAAAGGGGTGTGGATACATGCTCAATGAATCTTACACATTAAACTGCCAACATCCCCCACACCCCACACACCCGCCCCCTGCACCGCTGCCCCCCCCCCCCCCTATTTCTTAAAATTGGTCAAAGAATAATGAAGTATAGGGTTTGAAGATAAAATATACTCTATAAGGAGCTCTGCATGCTTCAATCAAAAATTTATAGATAGGGTATCACAGGCATAGAAAATAAAAACCAAAAAACTCAAATCTCCTAGATAAAAATGGTAGAGGTGGACTATAGCATCGGTGCCACTCCTATCCACTTTTGGTGCTCCTATCTAATCATAACATGAAGGTCAGATCCTAGTTTGCATTAGTATCCTAGTCTTGCATATTGAATCTCATACCTTATCTTAGCTGTATCAATCAATTTTTAGCTAATTCTTATTCTCTCTCTTATTTGTATTTTTACAAAGGTAAAAATTTCAATATAATTTACATAACTTAGTAGCTTAATTATTGTATTTTTATTTACTAATTTTACTACTTAGACCCTTTAACTAAATTAGGAATAATACACAAATATTCCCTAAATAGGTTAAGAGAAGTAGAATTAGTAAATAAATATGCAATAATTAAGCTACTAATTTGTGTAAATTATATTACAATTTTGACCTTTCTAAAAATAGTAATAAGAGGGAGAAAATAAGACTTATCTAAAAATTGACTAATACATCTGAGATAGGGTTTGAGATTCATTGTGTAAGACTACAATACTATCACAAACCAGGATCTAATATTTATTTTATGATTGGATAGGAGCACCAAAGTCAATAGGAGTGGCATCAGTGCTATAGTGTACCTCTATCATTATTTTCCAATAGATCTAAGATTTTTGGGTTTTGTTTGCTATGCTTGTGTGACCATGTTTGTGAAGTTTCAGAAGCTGGAAGTTTGTAGATATCCCTATAGATCATATTTTCTCTTCAAAACCTATAATCCACTATGCTTTGACCAATTTAAAGAAAGGGGGATTAATGTGTGTAAAATTCACTGAACGTGTATCCATATCTCTTGTGTGGGCACGTTGATTACATATTAATACTTCGAATAGGGATCAAGCTATACGTAGTTCTCTAAATTGAAGTGATTTGTGTAATAGAGTTTATGAATATGCAAAATACTAAACTATATGTGCTTGAAGTGGCTAGGGACTCGTGTAAGGATTTGAATAAGCTTGTAAGTGTATTGGCTGGCTGTATTTAGAGAATAGATAAGAGAACTTGAGTGGTCTTGCTTGTATTATTTCTTACTTAGTGATATTTTCCAACACCTTTACCAATGATATTTGAATGGGATTTTATAGGTATTTTTTGGTTATGGATTGAATGTGCTCAAATTTGGATGACAAGGAGAACGATGGTGAATTGGAAGAAATTGATCATTGGGGCCAAAAATGCATTTAGATAACAGTGATGAAAGTAGACATGAGTGGCACCAGTGTTGTGGTCTAATATTGGCACTATTATCTTGAGTTGATGGGGCCTATGGGGATGAATTAATCATAAAACGAGTAATCTAGCTAAGCTGGGATTGAGTCTGGAAAGCTATAGGTGATTGGGAATCAGTGAAAACATGCCTAAGAGGGCCATGAGAGCAATAAAGGTCGATCTATGGGTTGGGTGTCACAATCCACACTCAAGTAACCAATTTTTTTATTTTATGTGAATAAAGTAGACTTATATTTCATCAATTCATGTTACAATGCTAGTTTAACATTAGGTTGCCTATATACTAGACATGATGTGTTTACAAAAAAATATTTTTTACTTTTTCATTTCCTAAAATTTTATTGTGTAGTAATTTGTTGATGTATCAATCTCTATTATTCCATGCCTTAAAGGGTGCATTATGAATGGGGTGGGGAAGGATCATGGGGATTTATGATAAATGTTGGTAGTATACCTAGATTATACCATTAATACTATAAGTATGACCTGTTATAAGTGTATATTTATATATAACCCTTATCTAAATGTGTTAGCTTCCCTATATTCTATTGTATTTTTTTGACTAATATAATATATTTTATGGATTTATCTTTCATGTACTATATACTGTATCATCATGGCTAATATTGTCTTACATCAACCGATATCCTCCAACTATATCAGTTAAGTAGATATCATTAACTTAGATCCTAGGGCTAGTTTTGGATATTATAAAATTGTATATATGAGTCATGTTTCAATCTTGTCATATCATATCACACTTATTCACTTTTCTTTCACTCATGTTTTTGTAATAAGTATCCTTTGGGAGAGACAGATTTTTAGAACCTTATCTTGAGGAGTCTTATCTTGTGGTGTCATTGAAGATTATTATGAGGAGTCATTTGGAGTTCATAACTAAGAATATCTATGTCTTCATTCAATAATTTGAGGTCAAATTACAACATTTTCTTGTGAAACTCCAGTTTAACATAGGGAGAGATTGAAGCATTGATAAGTTTACCACAAGGTAAGTTGTTATATTCCTATACCCTTTCATTTATTTACTTAGTATATTAGACATTTCTTTTTTTCTTTATAAATGAATCTATGTTTGTCCTTGTTTAACCCTTCTCTATACCAAATAAGCTAGTGTAGATATATGATTACTTAGACTTATCATAAAACACTTTTGATTGCATATACCCTTATTTGGTTGAAGATTTCACCTTACCCATCTGTAACCATTGTAAACCATATTTTATTTATTTATTACCCATTTAAAACCATTTATGTTACTTGTATATCTACAATCATAGTTTACAACCATTCACCTTTGTTGAGGTCTAGTTAGAGAGACATGCTTGTCTCATAGAATCAAGCTTTGAAATGTTATCATCTTGATATCTAAGTTTTAGGTTACCACCTTTTATATCTACATAGTTCATTGGTTCTTACCTAATTATCCAAGCACCACAGGTTCTATTTGATTGATCTTATTCAAGTCCTAGTCTATTGAGAGAAAGAGGAGAGTCATAGTTCATCCTATCCCATGCGTAAATTTTTTTCAACATGACATGGATCAGATCCATTATATTATTTGATCATTTTCATGTTAGTACCTATAGCTCCTTATAAAAATCTCCCAAATAATCAGCCTAATTATATCGACAAACGTGATACATTTTCCTACCTAGCTGTGCAAATAGTATTAGCTAGCACAATACCATTTCATGTTTTTCTAGCTGTTATAATCTTCCCTGATACAATTATGTGTGTTTATGACTGTATTACCTACCTTGATATAGTTATGTGTAATTAGTTTCCTAATTAATAGTTTTTGACAGTATGTGTTAGCATAATACCATTCCATTTGGTTATTTAAATTGACTACATGATACAAATTTATCTTTCATAATATATAATTTTCAAAAAAAAATTGGCCTTCCTAAAATTGTGTTCTAATAATTTTAAAATCTAAATAGAAAATATCTTTTTCAACCAAGCAGTTGTTAATTTTCTCTATGTCATGGTGTAAGGGGTAATTCCCTAGTACTCTAGCCATTAGATAACACTATACATGAACTTTAATTTCCACATACCTCATGGTACATTATAAATTCTTAGGATTCCATATTTTCATCTTTAGGAAGCCAACTATTTGTTTGATTTTGTAGTGTATTGGTAAGCAGTTACCATTGAGAAGTTACTCTTAATGTACCTCAAAGATGGGGTAGTGTGGTTACAGATAAGATGGAATCCTCCTTAGTTTTTTTACTGTTTTATGACTCAAATTAATATAATTGATAAACTACACATTAAACAAATCCTTTATTATTTGACTTCATTATTTTGATTTTTGAAAATAGTTAGTTAAATTTTTTCTTGCTTGTCTTAAAAATTGTATCAACCATTTTGATATCCTTTTGTGCTATGTTTTTGAATTGTATTGGCCAATTTGATACAATTATTTATGTTTTTATGTTGCATCAGTAATCCTGATACTATTCCTTTTATTTTCCCTATTTCATTATCCAACCTAATAAAATATTAAATTTGATCTAATTATATCAACTAGTTTTACCAATTTATTCCTTACTATATCAGCCTACACAATACCATTGTTTTATCCAACTAATAATAACACTTAATTCATACCAAAATATGTTACCCAAGTTGATTCAATTTATTTATAGTGCTAAACAACATTGATCATGTCAATCTTATCAACTCTTCAAATCTAAAAATTTACAACATCTAATTATTGATACCATTAGTTTCTTGTGACTAGCCTTTTAATCCCCCATTACATTTAAATCATAGTTAGCTCCATGATTTCACCTCTAATATCCTTTAAATCCTCAACCTATTCATATTTTACATAGGGCATTCTTTTCTTCCTGCTTTGTCTACCATTGAAGACAACTCTTCATGGTGTAACTTCTCTTAGCATCACTCTAGATCTAACAAATGTAATATTGTTAATATAAACCAAACTGATAATATAGAGGACCCTACATAGTTAATTAATAACCTAAAAGATAATACTATATATAATCCAAAAAAGGGTGATGGTCTTAATGAGTTTACCTCATCTATTATAATAGTTTAGGAAACTAACATTAACATTGGGAATATTTATTCCATGACTAATGTTGGTAACCCCCATGTAATACTCCATAATCTTATAATATTCCTCTAACCAATTCTATTAAAAATCCAAATCTACCTCTAGATTGAGGACAAGTGTTTTTATAAATGATTCAACAACTAACCCTAATGAAAGCTTCTAACAAAAGTCAAATACTCCAAATGAAAAATATATTTTTAAAATTTCTAGTCAACCCCATAAAAGTATAGTGAACCAATGAAATCATAATTATATCCCCCTCCTCTTAGTTATGCCAATGGAAACATTATTACTCAAACACAAATTCATAACAAGATGCTTGAAATACTTCAAAATGATCAATTCATCCCCATTCATTATGTCCATAGATATGGAAACATTTCTCCTACTATAACATATGATAGGACTAACATTCATGCCTTAAATATTACAACCTTTGGAAATATCTATAAAGAATGGGTTCAAACCAAAACTTATGCTATCACCAAATGTCTAGCCAAAAACCATCTTGGAGATGAACTAGAGTGGTACACTAAAATTCCTTGACATTTCATTATGCAACTAGGGGATTTAGCCAACGCTCTAGTTAAGGAATTCCAACATAATAAACTTCCTAAAAATATCCTTAGAAACTTCACTAATGCTAAGAAACTTCCTAACGAATCTTTCCATACTTTTATAATGTGATGGAAGTCTCTAGCACGTAAAGTGGATCATAACATAAGTGACGCTAACTTTTTAAAACTATTTTCTATCATACTTAAGGTTGATCTTGAATAAAAGGTTAGGATATTATCTCTTCAAATGATACAAGAGGATTTAGACCATGAAAAATGACAATAATTATTTATAGCTCAAATTGAAGCTTCTCAAAATACTAAAAAATAGTCCTTCCAAAACATAAACAATATTATCACCACTAATTCTTCCCAAAATAAGCCTCCCCAACCTAAATCAAGAGCATCTAAATTAGATAACCAAATTACCTCCTACTCTTCCATTAGTGTGCAATAAATTTAGAATCTTTTATCTAGATCTAACCCATTCATCTACACTACTACCCCTCCATCATGGTATGATCCTAGAAAGTCTTATTGTTTCTATCCTAATATTGGTCACTCTCATGAAACTTGTTGTCCACTCAAAAAACTTGTGATAACTACCATATTATTGGAAACAATTACCATGATATTATTACTAAACAAAACCACATCGAATACTTAAAACATTTAATGACTGATCTTATAATCCCAAATTTATAAACTAAAAGATTAAAAATCATCTCAACTATCAAATCCAAATAAATAGAATTAAAGTGAATATGCTTGTGCTATTAATTCTAACTATGATTACTATTATACTAGATCCCTATTTATTAATACGAAAAAGGTTAATTACCATCCTACACTTTCTCACAAAGACCCTATCACCAAATCTAATCATCCTTATCTCTAAGACCAACTTATTAAAGACACTACTACCACAATTACATCCTCTTCCAATTTTAATACTAATGATGAGCCTAATCCACCATCAAAACATCAACCTAACACTTCCAATCATTTTTTTACTATTCCTCAAATGTAAAATAAATAAAAAATTGGGGAAAGTGGGAAATGGCTTAGATATCCTTAGAACCCTTATTGTCCTGAGTGTTTCCTACATAGCCCCAATGATAGGAATCTTAACTTGATGTAGTTATCCCTTAGGGAATGTGAAAAATTAGCCAAACACAATGTGTATCTAAAATTATTTTCACCTAGGACCTCCTATTTGTCTAACCATGTAAATACTTAGGAATGTTTAGAGATTGAAGTTACCATGTATCAATATTATTTATTAGCTAGTGCTAAAAGTTAAGTATTCATTGTAAAATGCCTTACAAAACCATTTAAATATAAGACTCTTAATTTTGATTTTGAAACACTTATTCACACACCAACCAATTCAAACAAAGTTAAAATGGTCATAAGAAGAGATATAAAAGAAACGTAGACCAAAAAGCACTCTAAAAGATGTGTTAGACAACAATGTTGGCAAGGACACTAGAAATATAAGCTCATGTCCAATGCAATGATTTTGTCCAAAATAAAGAAAATAAAAGAATGACACATAACAATGTCTAGGGAACTTTGTGACTCTATCAATGAATGACATGGAATAACTGAGACTATTAAAATAGAAAGCTAGAAGCATCAAAGAGTGACAAAAGAGAAAAAAGACTAAGAAACCACATATAAATAAGAGTTTGATTCAAAATCAAGAGCTCCTAAATATGAGAGACACAAAATACCTAATACTTGTGTTTGATTGACCAAATTAGTGTATATACATTTCCCCCTTTTTAATATAGTAATGTAATAAAATGAAATTACTAGATTAAAATATAAAATGTGTATCTATAATTACCCATCTAACATGTGTTTGCTTATAATTGAAGGTTACATTGGTTTTATATATAAGATGATCTCTAATCATGTTCTCTTTCTAGAAAGAGAATTAAAAAAGAGTTCAAGTGATGTATGTGAAGATGGATACATAGTGGGGATCTCCACATACTAAATTTGAGTAAGTAATTGTGATGTGAGGATCAAACCATGCTTGACCCCACTCTAATATCTTGGTAGATGTATGCCTAGAATCTAAAACTCTATTCAAATTCAAACTCACAAAACTAAAATAAATGACATACAATTGTAAAAATCTGAAATCACCCACTATAAATAGCTATAAGATTCATGTTGGTACAAAACTACAACAGCATAAGTGAAACTATTATTATGAACTAAGTTTGGTTTAATAAAATAGGGAGTGACATAGCTTTGTCATCACATCCATAGAATCTAATGTATAAATTGAGATACGAGGACTAGTGTGCAATACAACATGACTCCAATCTGATAACTAAATAACTAGGCCATATAATCTAAGTAATATATTTGGATTATGATTTAAAAAACATAGAGAATGACATGGTTTTCCATTCTTTCTATATAACCTAGTGAAAAAATTGGGATATGAGAGACATATGCCATGAAACATGCCTTTAATCTATAATTTAGATAATCTGACTCATATAATATGAGTAATGTAAATATATCATATGTGGACTTGCTGATCTATAAACCAACACTTATTTCTATGAAAAATTTGTTTACCATGGATCCTTTAGTCAAATCACACAATTTCCTAAAAAAACTCAGGGAAACAAAACTAAATTTGACCTTTTAATACATATTTATCTCAAATCTCAAAGTGCTAATTTATTACCTATAGTACAAACCTATCCATTTATTTGAAAAGTGAGTGCATAGAAAACCCTCAAAATTGTAAAATGAACACTCTAAGACTATATACAAATCAACAATATATATTTAAAAAGTCTTTGAACCCACAGACATACCTTCCATCTTATTATCCTCAATATAATCTTGAAATCCTATGGATTTTAGCCAAAAGTATCAAAAATAAAATTATAAAATGGATTTAATAAAATCATCATAGGTATTTCAACATGATATTGGAATTTCCTCAGTGTCTAAGACAATTTCATAGTTTACATCGAGAGCTAAAAATCTCTCCAAGTCCCTCAAAGTTTGAACTTTTGTAAACTGGTCTATTAAGGCTTATACATAGTCTGCTAATGCTTCACTTTGAGGAATTAAAAAGTGCATCAAAGAACCTAAAATATAGACACTAAATATATATCTAGAATCATCTTTAGCTTGGGCTCTTCGGCTCTTCAACTCTGGTTCTTTAGCTCTGGCTTTGCCTTGAGAGCTTTGAGACTTTGAAATGAATTCACTAAATTCCAATTCTAATTCCCAATTATTTACAAGTAACCCCTCACCATTTTATATACTTGTGGGAGGTCCAATTTTTCTTAATGGGATGATTATCCACAATCTTTTTAAATAAATTTCATAATTATCCCATACCCAATTTTTATTGGATTTTAAATTATCCATTTCATTTAAAAATATGGGGTGATAATTAATCACCAATTTATGATGGTTTATTTTTATCCCATTTTACTAAGGTGGAGTGTATGCATATTAATGACTTGGGTCAATCCATATTTCCATGTCATCAGGTTTGACCATAACTTTGACTAGTAATAACTTGCACAGACAAAATCTAATTTATGAATCGTAAAATGTGCTAGAAAGATTCCAACAATCTCTAAATCATGAAACTAGTTCATAAAATTTCAAATACAATCATTTTTTCTATTTTTGACCAACATTTACCACCTATTGATTGGAACTTTGAGCAACTACACAAGGAGCATACGGTCTCCATTTTTGAAGTTTCATATACCATTGGAAAGATCTCGATGAGCTCTATATTGTGTCAATGATCAATATGCAATTTGATGAATTTTATTTTGAAGTGAATGTGGATCCTCTTGGATTAATCCTCCCTACTAAGAGATATTTTAGTCCACCAAAAGCTGGTACCCAACTTGATCCTCAAAAATGCTAGTTAGTTCTAAAGAATTTTGATGAGTCCCTTTTAGTATACTCAGGTTCTAAAACTATGCCTATAATTCTTAGAAAAACTAATTAATCACATATTTAGCATACCCTTTTCTATTATATTTCCATCAATATCCTCTACACAAATAAGCCTAGTGATCTCCTCTACTACTACTAAATGGTCCTGTATAACATATCAAGTACATAACCCATTCATAACTTAGAGATAATTGTGGTAAAATATGATTCATAACTCAAAATTATAAAATCCATAAAATAAGGCATGATTTATACTAAATATTTCAACTACTAATAAGGTCACAATATATCAAACTATCTACCCACTATCACATCCTATAAGTAGTGAACTGCTAAATATTAAAACAATTACCAATGTAACTAAAAGACAAGTTTGTCAATGTGAATAAATTACAATATTAGTTGTGAACATGTCACAATATATTTCCCCAACAGGTCTTATAAATGCATCCAATAAAAAATATGCCATAGATTTATTCTAAAAATAGTAGTTATTATGAAACAAGTACTATAGGAAAATTTAATCCTACCCAATAACTTGTGTAACTACTATCAAATCTCCCAAGATGATTAATGAGTTAAATTCCTTAATAATTTAATAGTAAAACCATAAAGCTAATATTGGAAATTCCAAAAATATAGATAATCATAACACAAGAGTGAGAATTAAAAACCTTTGCATGATAAACCTATCTCGAAGTGTTCCCACCATAGTAGCTCCAAAAATGCATATATCAGTCCACTAATAATGAGAACATGAAATTAAGAAACTATTTACTAACCCTCTTTATCATATTCTCTTGTTTAGGGTGCTCAATTTTTTTAGTGGATTTAATAACATCTACATGGGTTGATTGAGGATTAACTTCATTAGTTACCTTATCAATAGGGTTATAAACCATCTTCTTCTTACCATTATTAGGATGGTGGAATGGTTGATGTTTCTAACACTTCTCAACCTGATGTCCACTCATGTGAAAATGAGTGCAAACATCCTTCTTCTTAGGTGAGCTCACCCATTTGCCATTTCTTACTTTGCCAGTATGATAATGGTCTTTAGCACCTGCAAGCTGCTTCAATAAAGCTTGTCATTTCTAATAATATGTGAAATAATGGTTATTCAATGTAGAAAACATACAATGAAAATAATGCAACATCTTTTGAATATCAAAAAAAAATTCGTAAATGGCATAAATGAATCATATGTCTTGGAATTCACATTCATATTGATGATTTTTATAGTGTAAGAATGAGGAAGTGGAATCTCAATACCTCTTTTACCTAATTTCTTACACTAGTCATTATTCCTTCATAGGGAGGAATTTTGTTCTACTAGTGGCCTTGGACCTTGACTATTAGAAGCTTGTCTTCTTTTAGCAATGGAGGAACTCTCTCCAATATCCACTTTCTCACTAGCATAACCCAACCCTGCATGGCAAGATCTACAATCTACCTATATTGGGTTAGTAATAGCTTGACCATTCTTACCAAGGACCCTTTCATCGAATCTCATTTTCAATAATAGTTTAGATCTAATGCCCTTAGTGTGTTTCTAAAAACTACCAAAAGTAGTATCTGAAATCATCTAAAACAAATTGAAAGGAATTACCATATGAATGACTTATAGTGCATTCATTAGTTATAATGCTTGCATCTATAGTTGAAGACATTTGATGAAGATAATGTTTCTCTTCATCTTGCTTCTATGCCAAGAGCTCATCCTTGGCTTGTGAATCTAATTTTAATTAGGAAATCTCATCTTCCAAGGAATAAAAATGATCTCTCAAGAAATAATTCTCTTCATGAATTTGTCAATTAATTGCTTCAAGCTGATTAAACTTCTTTCTTTTTAAGTCTTTGCCCATGGCTTCTTGTTCCCTATGAAAAACCCAATTTCACAAACTACATACTGCAAATGGAATATCAACAAGGCCAAACGTCTATAATAATACTAAAAACTAGATTGAAAATAATTGATATCAATCCACATAATCAGAAGCTAACCTAATATACTAACTACTCTAATACCAAACCTAATCTAGAAATTGGTACTTATTTTCATGCAAAATTTGTTTACCTTGGATCCTTTAGTCAAATCACACAATTTCTTGAAAACACTCAAGGAAACAAAATTAAATTTGACCTTTTAATATATATTTATCTCAAACCCTTAAGTGCTCAATTTTTTTGTTAATATGAGCAAATTGACTAATTATGCATCTAATGATGATTAATAAACAAAATTAATCAAAACTCTAGAAAAAGAATGCATGAATAAAATCAACTCAAAACAAGTAGCTGATAATAGGTTTTAGTAATGCATACATATTTGGGTTCACTTATAGTATGAACTAATCCATTTATTTGAAAAGTGAGTGCATCAACAACTCTCATAATTGTTGAATGGACACTCTAAGATTGCATACAAATTGACAATAGATCTTTAGAAAGTATCAAAACTCATGGACAAACCTTCCATCTTACTGTCATCAATGTAATCTCACAATCCTATGGATTTTATCCAAAAGTCTCAAAAATATAATTACAAAATGGCTTTAATAAAACTGTCATAGGTCTTTCAACATACTGTTGAAATTGTCTTGGAGTCTAGGATAATTCCCTAGTTTACACTAAGAGCTAAAAATCTCTCCACGTCCCTCAAAACTTGGGATTTTACAAACTAGTCTATTATGGCTTATACATAGTCTATTAATGCTTCACTTTGAGGCATTAAAAATTTCATCAAATGGCCTCAAATCCAAAGACTCGATATATGGCTGCAATCATCTCTATCGCGGGCTCTTCAACTCTTCAGCTCTAGCTCTCAAATTTGGCTCTGTAATGAGATCTTTGAGACTCTAGAGTGAATTCATTGAATTCCAATTTCAATTCCAAATTATTTTCAAACAAACCCTCACCCATTTACACACTTATGGGAGGTTCACATTTTCTGATTGGGACGATTATCCATAATCTTTTTTAATAAATTTCATAATTATTCCATTCCTGATTTTATGGGATTTTAAATTGTCCATTTCATTTTAAAATATGGGGTGATAATTATTCTCCAATTTATGATGGTTTATATTTATTCCCCTTTAATAATGTTGAATTTACAAATATTAATAACTTGGGTCGAGCTATATTTCCATGTCACGTTAATGCCACATCATCAGGTTTGACCATAACTTTGATTGGTCATAACTTGTACATATGAACTCCTTTTTTTAAACCATAAAATGTTCCAAAAAGCTTGTGATTAGGTATAAATCATGGAATTCATTCATAAATGTTCCAATATCATCAATTTTTCCATTTTTAGTAGTGTTGACCACCTATTGACTAGAATTTTGACCAACTACACAAAGAGCATATGAGCTCCATTTTTGAAGTTCTACATATAGTTGGAAAGATATAGATGAGATGTATGTTGTGACAGTGATAAATATTAAATCTTATGACTTCTATTTTGGACTAAATTTAGATCATGTTGGATCACTTGCATTGTGTACATGCCCACATTATCATAATCTATGTAAAACTTATGCTAAATTACATAATTATATGTGCATGCACCATTTACATGCCTTATTTATTTCAAACATATGTCAAAAATATGTAAACATATCTATGTAAATTTATGAAATTTTATTTTAAGCTATGATAATTGGGAAAAAACTGAAACTATTGTGTTGTGTATATTTAAGAATATGAGCCAAATATGGGTAATTGTATAAATATGGGTAACTAAGTCAATCTAAATCATTGTGTCATATTGTGTTTAATCTATGAAAAAATATGTGTATCATGAATCATGGTGTATTACAACTAATAATGTGTATGAGTATCTGAATCATTGCATAAATATGAATCGTTGTATAGGCTTGATTCACTATGTAGTTTTGATTAATTATGTATTTGAGCTAGTTATGAATAATGCATATGTATGTCCCCATTTTGGTGAGAAAGATGAAACTATCATAATGACATCAATCCAAAAGTGTTGAATAATAGTGTAGAAGTTAGTAATAAATTAGACATGATAATCTATGATTAGAATTATTGAAATATTACTAGTAAGATATTGATTATGGATTGATTCTAAAATAGTCTCTTCAATAATAAGATAATTGGTAAGAGGCATAAATTATAGATTATTATGGTGGAGAAAAAATAGGTATATTAGTGAGACCTATTTGATATATAAGGTTTTAGGATTATATTCTATGTAGAATAAATGGTTCGAAGATTAGAGCTATGGTTTTTAAGATATCATAGATTCAATTTTTAGATATACCTAGTTATATAATGTGGGTATAATACCTTGGTAGTGTGACATAAACATTAAGTGTTCATATGAGTTGTTTTGGATTTTTTTGATTCATTTGTATCATTTTAGATTATTTAAAAATTTGAGTTTGAAGTATGTCTAAGATGTTGTGGAGGGGAGCAATCACTTGCATGTGATACGAGGAGGTAAATTCCCTTATCTAAGCTGATGAGGAGGTGAATTTTGTAAGTAATTAAAATTATTATGATTAATTTTCATGATAACTATGTTTATCTTAGTTTGTGAAAAAAAATTGAACTTTAGATTATTTTTTGAACCTATAACTATCATGTGCTTCCTGTGGTGCTAGTTTCTAGGATGAAACACTAATATCGAATTGAAAATGCTCCTATTCAATGTTGTCATCCTCTAAAATGGATTATGGTCATTAATAAAATATATTTAAGGGATGTGTGCACTATTTATTTTTTTATAGTTTTTATGCAATGTTTTGATTATTGAGTATTGTTATTTGTTTATTTTCTTGTTGTGCAATTGGATATATACATTAAAAATTTAGGGGAAGGTTGAATGATGGAGACTATACATGGGTTACCGCTGTCACATGAGGCAAAGTAGATTATTGAGAGAGTAGTATTAGGGTATGTTAGTTGGTTAGAGTTCATACCATGGGATGCTCATATGATGATTGCATTGGTTGAGTTGTGGAGTGTTGATACTTGCACATTCTAGTTTCATATGCGAGAGATGATCATGACATTAGAGGATGCGTAGAGTATACTATGGTTGTTAGTGAGTGGAAAGAGTGTAATGGTTCAAGATTATATGTGGAGTAGGGTTGTATACCATGCTTATATATAGTTTATTACTGGTGAATATGATGAGTACCATATATGTAGTGAGTCATATAGACTATTATAGATTATTATATTATCATATGTTTTAAAATTATGGAAGTTCTTGGCTATGTTACTAACATCATTCATATATATGGATGGTAGTGGTGTGTATATATCATATTAGATGCATAAAATTATCCAAGATATAGAGGAGTATGATAGTGTATATTCATGGGATAGGACTATTATAGCCCACATGTATCATGATCTATATAGGTTCACTTAAGAGTCATTTGGTAGTGTTATTTTTATTAACAATGTTGCATTATTGGGCTTATGATCACATTATAGTTACATATTCTATAGGGATGGCACATGCTAAGTGGGCACACTCATAAATATATTTAGATCAGATATAGGACTATAGTACCATGCAATGATGATAAGGATCAGGTGATTACTAGGGATATTATCTGAAGACTATATACAATATTTATTATATGGTGAGAGTATGTTATAAAACTATGTCAGGTTTATGTTCAAGTTACTAGGTAAATGATCAATGGAGGAACACTTATGAGTGATCCCATTTGAGTAGGTTATGAGATAGTTTTAGGTGATTCAATATGTTCCCCTAGATCCATGGGTTTGGGTGTGGAGTGAAAGGCTCTAGTAATACTATGTAATAGAGGGAGGCCATCAAAAACAAATATAACATATATTTTAGTAAATGAGAGGCAACTAGAGATAAAGATTAAAAATGTGGATGATGTAGGGTGTATATATGCACACATATAATGGTGAGTATGTAATAAAGGGCTCATTATTCCTAGGTAGAGGAGTGATAGATGTTGATGTACTAGATCCTGATCTGCTTAGGGTAGTTAGAGGTATGAATCACATTAGAATATCTTAGATATTTGTATGCATATCATTATTTTAATGATAGTCATTGAGTAGTGATTAATTATTATGTTTTCCATCTTAATATATGTGATGAGTATTATATGGTAATGATTGAGTAAACATTGCATGATTTAACATGACATGTTCCTTATGATGGCATGAATGGAGGATTGGTTGAGTGAGATATGATGGTTATTGGTGTGTATTCAACCTTATTTGATTGATCATCTCTTCTAGTATGACATATGTGCAAGTGGCCATATAGAGAGATTATTTGAGAGGAGAGTTAGGTAGGCAAGAGATTCCACCACTTGATTGATGGGTGCACTAGGTCCTATTATATTAGATGAGTACATACGATCATATCAAGATCATGATAATGTAAAGGCATGATTAGTAGTTTTTGAGGATTAGGATATGAGGTATAGGTCACCCTCTAGGTTTGGAGGTGATTCTCCTGCCTCAAGTTCTAGGTTATATGTGGCTAGTGGCATAGAGGATGGCGATGAGGGAAGTCCTATGGACCATAATCCTATTATAGAGTGATTTTAATATTATAGCATTGTATATAAAATTATTGATATATATGTATATGAGATATTTTTGGCATACTTACATCTTAATAATTGTATTCAATTATAACAGTATAAATTTTTTAGATGATATGTGATTTGATGTTATTTTTCTTATGTTTGGATGTTAGTAATATATATCTATAATAGATCCTATGTGAATGGTGTATTAACTAACAGTACCTAGGAAAATCATTTATCCATCCTAAATAAATAAAGAACTATGAACCGTATTATTTATGTTGTGTAATTGAATGACTGTGCACTAATGGTTACACTACTCTAGGCATAACCATAGTATGAGTTTGTGTAAGATTTGCCACAAAAACCTTAATTAGATTTCTTACTGTGACTCTTGGCTAAGTTGAATTTTCTTGTGTCAAACACTGCTTTAGGTTAGTCTAATTTTTTTTTTGTCATTTATACTAACTCTACAGTGCATTATATTTTTCATAACTAAGAGCTATGGAAACCTTTCTACTCACATGATGAGTAACCATTGGTTCCTCAATTGGAACATCCTAGGATAAATTGGCCATAGAAGAATGAAGTCTAGGATAATGAGGAGAAGGAAACATAGATGAAACCTTCACAAATGCAATAATTCCTCTATCGACATATTATTAATTTTAATCTTTGAGTGCATAATAATATTTATCCCAATGCTCATTGATGTGATAATATTTGTAATATGGTTGATTATTGGATCTGTCCAGATGGTATGATGGATGATCATGATTAGGAGGAATTTTAATCATCTACCTATCCAATAGTGTCAATAAAACATGGTGAGGCTTATATTTGAATGAATTAAATTTTATAGCCTCTCTCTTGGTATGACATGCTCTACTCATTATAGGGGTTATTATGTAAAATGAATCTTTTTCTTTATTTTGTAATTTTATTTATGACTTCTATTCTAATTTTTCCTTTTCAATATGTGGATTAGGTGCTTGAACCAAATTGGATGACATCCATGGTAATGTATCTAGACCAAAATTTGTCTCTATATTGATCTTGAATAATCCCATTTTCTTCTCTAATATAATAGTTGTGTTGTAAAGATGTTGAAAATAATTAATTGTTTGATATTTCAAATTTTCCTTAAGAGAAAATATGAGGCCTCTACATAACATGTATTGTATTTTTAAATATATTAGTTGATACATTAATTGTTACATACATGACTGAAACCATAGTATGTAATGACTTGCTAGCTCTAATTGGCCTTGATGCAAAGAAGGTTACCTTTCATATGTGACTCTCTATTTTTTTTATGATTGAAATTCATAATAAATATTTATTCTAACTCAACATATGTATGTAGTGAGACACTATACATCATGCATGATGAAACCAAGTTAATGCTTCATCCTCTAGGGTCCTAGGAAATAATTTTAACAGTATCAACTTACCATTTCACCGATCCATAACTTTCCTATAAGCTTTGATATACAAGTAAGAATGTTCATGTCCATTAAAGTTAAAAAATATTGGTATCTAAAAATTATTTAGTAATGGTGAATGAAATTTATTGCATGGG
>JARHVA010004163.1:22500-50000 GCA_037957365.1 Torreya grandis | reverse complement strand
TGATTTGCAGGTCTTTCTCCTTCTCAAATGATAAAATTTTGACAACTATTTCCACCACCCCACCTTATAAATATGGGAAAAGGGAAACATTTAACATTTTTCACATAAAGTGGTGGCACTCTATGTTTAAGAAAATTTGAATTTCCTAAATTTTCACTTCGCGGTATCCCTAGTGCAATGAGAACCACAATTCTTTGACATTTTGATGTTGGCAAAGAATGTTTGGGGATTGATAGTGTTACTCTCATGCTATTTTTAATCCTTGTGATATAATATAGGGTTTTTATCTTATAGATTATTTGTAGTGACCTTATACACCCACCACTCCACCTATCAAAGACACTCCTATTGAGGATATTCCACAAGCTAATGACCAAAATACATTTTTTCTAATTTATAATTTACTAGTTTATAATACTAAAGCCTTTGTTAATGATTATGTTATCACTAACCTTGATGATTTAAGAATATGGGAGTATCAATAAAAAAATTTGATTCAAGATATAATTCAAATTTTCATAACCAAAACCCATGCAATCAATTATATTCAATGGTTGTACATCAACCTGTAAAAACTAATGTTTTATTCAACCAAGTAGTTTCTTGAATTATTATAGTGATTAATATATTTAATGACAATGTTATAGATATAATGTTAAATATTCTTTAAAATTTAAATGTAGAAGCCAAACATACTTTAACAAATGGGAAAAAAATGAAAGCCTTGTAGATATTGCAGATGTAGACAAAGTAAAAGTTGTGGTAAGTTTCTATTTATTATTTTTCACAATTAAAATTTATTTTATAATTTTTAACTAATAATATTATTTGTTCATTTGAAATCAAAGTATATAAATTTTAATAATCGAGTTTTTTCCTTGAGATTCATTTTAAGAGTGCATGCAAAAGTATATATGCAACAATTTATTTAAATGTAAAACTTATTTTACTAAATAAACAAAATAATACATTAAATAAAATAATTAGAGAACATGAATTTGCACTAAAAACATATAAATGACAGTCATATTAATAAAAACAAAATTTACACCATTGTCATTCTAGTCAATGACCATATATAATATTTCCCAGGCTTAAAAAACTATTTGAAATATTGATCTGGTTGTTTATATCTGTAGTCTTTAGGCTGCAACAAGCAAAATAGAACATAGAACACACTATGAGTAAAGGAAAAGGGTCAAAATATCCTCATGACCATACCACAAGGTCTACATATAAATTTTTGACCATTTTTAGCAAACATAGGCTGAACAATCACATTTTAGTGAAGAAAAAACAACATAAAATGGTTTTGATGCTTCTTACACTTCTGTAGGATTGCTAATGGGCCACAAAATAGAGATATAACATTTAAAAATGAATTTCAGACTTTAAAAATACTAAAAATAAAATTATTACTGAAGTTTCATGAGATTTAAGCCTTCAACAAACCAAAAATGGTGCCCAAGGCCAATTTCACCTTGAAATCACTTCTATTTTCTCATATTTGCAACCAAACTCTCCATAGGCAAGAGAAATGCATAGATAATAAGATTTTGGAGGAGACAGAAGATAAAAAACTTCCATGAGTATGACACAAGATCTATGGACTTATTTTTTAACAAAAATAAGATTGAACACAAGCTAAAAATGCCTAATCTATGACCTTGCCACTTGATCAAACATCAACCAACGCTAGACCATGACAAAATAAGCAATACAATTTCATTTAAATACTAGATCTAGATCTGAGAGTAATGACAAAGACATTCACTATGAAATACTAGAAATATCATGGTAAAAACCTTATGAAGAGGTAAAAACCCCACCAAGATTATTCATTATTTGAGAAACAAAATGTACCCAATACAACCTTTTTTATCACTTTTTTTATTGCCTCTTACAATATAAACTCCTTATTAAACAGACAAGGTAATCTGACCATTATAATGTGACATTTTCCAACCACCACATTAATGGTTCCAACCTCTCCAAAATTAATTTAATATATTTTATTATTTATTTACATGAGGATAAACTCATGATAAATAATAAAATATATTATTATTTAACCATATATAATTTAATGTATTAATTGTATATAAATAACACCACTTAATCTTTAATTATTTTAATATATTTTATTCCCTATATTTTATTGATAGGTTATTGTTTTGACTGCTATCAACTTTTATTACTATTTCTCTTTCTATTCTACCCTTTTTTATTCTTCTCTAATTTATATAATATGTTATTATGTTTTATTCTCCTTGATGTGTCTTATTCTCTCCACGCTACTTCTATTTCTTTTGTGTATTATCTTCCTCTTACACATACTTTTTCATCTTATTATTTTTATCTACTTACTGTCCATAACCTCACCTACCACATAAATTTACCCCTAATCCAAACCACTACCCAAAAAAAAATTCAAACTATTACATTACTTTTAAGTTTGGGTAGGTAGGTGGGAGGAGAATAATAAATTATTTTAACAATGTTTGATTTGTATTCATATATTGCATTACCCGTTCCTTTCCTTTGAGCACACAACTGTAATTTTTATTTAAGGGTCATCAATATAACCAAGGATCGAAAGTATAAACTCGCCCAAGTGTCATCAAGATATCATTAAATAATGATCTTTCATTACCAAAAAAAATGCTTTGAACATTACTTCAAAGATATATTTTTTCTTGAGAATAAAAATAACATTAACATTGTCTTAAAATATTGGAGTGTAATTTAGTAGGACAAAATACCTCTTAGGATAGTTATCCACACTTGGATTTGAAAGGATATATTTTTCTTTGGATGGATAATAAAAATAATAATATTTGAATGCCATTACACCTACATTGCTTACAAATTATTTCATAGCTATGACATCAGATGTTTAAATCAATCCCTAAATATTAATTTTATGCATCATGTGAAATTACCTAAATTAATTCTATCAAAATATGTGGGTGATTATATAAGCATGGAAATGTTTGGTGCTGAAGAAAATAAGGTGCCTGGTACTATTAATGCTTCTTGTATTGATTTGGGACTTACAAATGGAAAAAAAAAACATCAACTGAGAAGGAACGAAAATAATTTATATCACTCAACTTGTTCTTTGTATATTATCTCATATAACCACTAATGGATTTGTAAATATATTTTTTCTATACTTTGAAATGCATGATGCATAATATATTATAGGGAAATAAACTAATTTTTTTTGTTTTTCTACATTTCCCACTTTTATAACAGAACTACCACTTATATTTCTTTAATTATCATTTCCTTAAAATCCTTAGGTTCCTTCTCACTTCTTGCATTACTTTGTCTCTTAAATTTTACATATATGTGTGTTCATAAAATCCCTTACGCAAATACTCTACAACTTGTATGACTAGCTCTTTTAATGGAGGTGTTAGGTAATATCAATGCAATAACAAAGGTCTTTTTCTAGTGATCATTATTTCCATAATAATTGTCAACAATGGATTAAACAGTTTCCACAAACATAATTACCATTTTGTAACTAGATTGTCTGAATACAAAAATTAATGCTTAAACATGTAATTATTGAATTTGTGACATATAGATGATCAATGTTTCATAATATAGTCCAAGGCTTCCAATCTAGACCAACAATCAAAATAGCAAGAGTGCATTGTATTGATCCCTAGATGTAGGGAAAATTAAAGAGGCGTTGTTGAGATAGGTTTAATATTTGAAAGATTTATTTTGTGATTTATTTTCTTAATTCATTTCCTTGATAGGTTGCATTACAATCATCCTATGAATAATGATTTTTTTTTGAAGAAATTCCTTTGGTAAATTACTCATTTTACCAATAATATCACCATTTTAATGAACACCATCCAGTTATTTTTTTAAACTAAGAGTTTTTTTGGAAAGAGAACACAAAAACATTATTTTATCATAAGACTTAAGCATGAGAAAATAAAAAAAAATACAAACAAGATGCATTTATTGAACACGCATGCACACACATAAAACAAACAATGAAAAAGAAATATACATAAAAAAAAAGTTTATGAAAGTAAACTATTTACAAGGGAAAAATAAAAATAGTTGGACTACGAATATCCATTCATGAGATGTAAAGAATATGATCCCTTACAAAATAATTTCTAACAAGATAAAGACATAGTTTGTAAATAAGTGAACAACAATTGTAACAATTTTTTGAGTGCATCCATAGGGAAATAATTTGGCATCAGTGGGAAAACAAATATGGGTTCACATAGTTTTTTATAAATAACCAGGAAGAAAATGCTACTTGTATTTATAAAATGATGCATGACACATGTTTTTCTCATGACTATAAAGAGTATGCTTCAAATTAATATTTGAAATGTAGAAAGGATGAGACACATCTCCAACATATTTTCTTCATGGGTGATATTGTGGATATTTTATAATGAATGGATAAACCAAATAATTTTTAGATGAATCTAAAGGTGGTATTGGGACTAAAATCTCATGGAACTTAAAATTAGTATAAATTTTTTCTAGCTAATTGTTATTTAGATTTTTATTAATAATTTTTTTGTTTTTGTGCTCAACCTCATCACATATATATTTTTCACTAAATTTTAGCTTGTTACGCTCATGATTTATTTCACTTTTTTGGAATGATGTTGAAAAAAAAATTCATTGCATTATTTTATGGATTCTATTGCTTGAGATAAATGTAAAGATATTCCCTGTTTCATACACAAGACCATGAATTTCTAGTTTTTGCTATTATTTTACTTGTTTAAATTTTTAAGTGCTAAAATTTCTCTTTTATTGATTTGTATAGATATATAAAAATATTACAATAATTATGCTATCTTTGGATGATCAAAATTTTTACAAATTAGCTTTTTATTAAAATAAAAAAGAAAGAGATTTTTTTTTCTCACCATATCACAACATGAATGAAACTAGAAAGAAACCAATTAGCCTTTAGATTTGGACTATCTATGATTTTCATTTTATTTTATAATCTCCTTACTACCAACTATTTATTTTCACAATTTATATAAATCACAAGACAGTTAATGGGTACAGATAGTGTTGGAGAATTATACTTAATTTTAGTACTTTCCTATATGTTTATATGCCTATGTTAAGTCTTATGTTCATGTTTATTTGTTGTATTTATAAGTGCACTTTACTATATCTTTATTACATGTATATCACCTCTCTTGTTCACTTGTTGGATTTTAGATTACTTGCGTATAATTCCTCTCATCTCGACATAGAACACACATCTTCCTTTCTTATAAGAGGATTAGGGACACATGACACATATGTTAGAGTTTGAATTTGTAACTAATTTTCTCTCTTATATATTTAAAAACAACTCTCCTATCTCTCTATAACACTTGATACACTCTCTACTCAATATTTTTAATCTACTCTTGATCTTGTATCCTTCATTCTATCTTATCCTAAGGCCATTATTATCCTAGATTATTTATGTTTTTATAATTTGAGGTTCTTATTTCAAGCTTACGATATGAGTATGGGGGTTTTTAGTATCTGATGGTTCTCCAAATGTCACATTTGTCTAAAATTTATGATTTATGCTCACATCAAGGTAACATTGTTCATTAAGTTTTATTAATTATTTAATTTTTAATTTGATTTTTGGAAAAAATTATAATATGATATTAAAGATATAGTTTGTTTAACATTAGATGTTTTTAGATGTGTATGTTTGGAGGTGAAAATAAGTAATTTGTTTTAATAATATTTTTTATTTTTTATATGTTGTCAACTCACTGACTATGTATGTAAAAACTAGGTTAAAAACACTAAATCACTTTCCCCAATTTTCTCATGAATTCTTAGTTAGGGTTTTGATTTGATTATTTTGAGAACCCTCGATACACAAGTAAAAAAATATTCATTACCCATAAAAATTTATTTTATATTGGTGGTAGGATAGAAGGGATTAATATAGTCATAAACCAACTTGTTTGTTAATTCCTAATTGAATAAAATGCTTTGCAACTCAAAGTTAGTGACACCTAGAATTATGTTGATCCTAGAATTTTAAAAAGACTTTAGTACAAGAGGCATTGCTATGTAAATCCTTAATTTCCCAATGTTGTTGTTTAGTATTAAAATTATAACTTTTGTCAGTTACAAATTATCTCCCATCAGACCATTTTTCACTACTATTTTCTCTACACCTACACAATAAGGCAACACAGGTTAGGATCATAGAAGGGCATAGATAAACTTTTTATTAGGGTACAAGAGGCCAAAGTGGAACTCTATCTCAACTTATGACTTCATATTCTCATTCAAAAGAGAAAATATGCAAACCTCCATGCTCCTTGCTATTCTCTTTAGCATCCATGCCTTGGTCAACACATGTTTGATTGGATTATTGTTACAAGCCATGCATTTTCCATTGTAGTAACCATGGATTTCTTATAGTCCCATAAGAGGGGCATCCACTTTCAGTAACAATAATGTGTATGTTTTTAAATCCTAGAGCTTCCATGGTAGAATAAGTAGTGTTCACCATGGCCCCAAACATGTTTTGATGTTATCTCCATCCCTAATAACTGAAGTTGTGGATTCAAAAAATGCATAATCTAAACTAATAGTAGAATTTTCAAGGTAGCCAAAATAAGTATAGACATTGACCATGTAAGGAGAGCCATGATGATCAAGGTATTATAGAACAGACCTTATCTTATCATGTACTCTATTATTGAAAGGCACCTTCGATGGAAAAAGGGACTTGGTTATAACTATTGTACCATGAGTGGTGGAGACCTTGATATTATCTTGTAGATTGGTGTTCTCAAGAGAAATTTATATGTTTTTCATAGCTAGAAACAAATTTGGTCCAATTGAGCCTATTGTAAGGCCTTTTTACCCACAACAATGTAAAATATATTGGTGGCATGATAGTAGGTCTTAATGTAGTCATAAATCCACGTGTTTGTTACTTCTTAATTTAGAAATATTCAACAATTCAAAGTTAGTGACACATATAATTATGTCAATCCTTGAATTTACAAAGACCTCAAGTATAAAAGGCTTTGATTTGTATATCCATAGTTTTTTAATGTGTTTTTTTTACATTATAATTATAACTTCCTTTATTGGTGGAAAATTATATCCCATCAGGCCATTTGTCACTCATATATTCTCAACACCTACACAATAAGGAAACAAAGGTTGGGATGAAGGATGGGCATAGACAAGATATTTATTAGGGTAGAAGAGGCCAGAGTGACACCCTTTGTCATCAACTGACATCATATTTTTTTAAAAGAGAAAAGATGCAAACCTCTAGCTCCTTCTTGGTCTCTATGGCATCCCTACCTTAAAACACATGTTTGAGCAGATTATTGTTGTAAGTGTGGGAATTTTAAATCATAGTAACCATGGAGTTTTATGTACTCCCATAAGATGGACATTCACTTTCAGTAATAACAATGGGTATGTTGTTAAATCCCATAGGATGAATGATAAAATAAATAGTGTCAATGATGGCCTCAAATACGTCAGTGTAGATGTTATCTCCATTCCTCAAAACTGGAGTTGTGGATTCAAATAATGCATAATATAAACTAAAAATTAAATTTATATTGGACATGTTAAGAGAGGCATGGTAATGAAGGAGTTATATAATATACCTCTTCTTATCCTTTACTATATTATTTAAATCCCCCTTCAATGGAAAAAGGGACATGGATATAACTTCCATACCATGAGTGTAGGAGACTTTGATATTATCCTGTAGATTGGAATTCTCAAGACTAATTTGTATGATGTTCATAGTTAGAAGCACACACAGTCCATACTAACCCATTTCTAAGGCCTTGTTACCAAAAATAATGTATTTTATATTAGTGACATGATAGTAGGGGTTAATGTAGTCATAAATGCACTTGTTTTCTTCTTCTTGGTTAAAGGAAATGTTCTGTAATTTGAAATTAATGACACCCACAATTTTAATTTGAGTTCAAAATCAAGACAGGGAATTCAAGCAAGAAATATTTTTTTGAGCTAGATGTTTAAATTTTATTTATTGTAGGTGTCTCTTTTTCTAGTTCAAGCACAAGTTTATACTTTAAGTAAGATATAATTTTTTAAGCTATATTATGCTCTATTGAAAGTGCCTCTTATTCTAGTCCATAGCATCTTTACACAGATATACTCATTTGTTAATGTTCATATTTTCCACAGGGAGAAGACCAATGTGCTTATTTTAAGTGGAGTGTTTTGCATCTTGAAACATTACTTATAGTACATATTTTTTATTTCCACAATCAACTTAGAGAAAATCATAAAAGTATTACTACCTTTAGGAGCTCAATCCAAGGCTATTCTCCTCTAACATTTACCAAACATGAACCAAAATAGTTGATGTGTTATTTGTTGACATACTTCTATTATGTTGTGAGTGTTGCTCTTTTAGTATTGTGTAGTCTATCAAGGCAGGGTTGGCAGAAGTAGAATATTGGTGTCATGAAGCAACATAAGAGGTTGGTTTATGGATATTTTTTTATATGACATTTTATGTATAGTGGGCCTTGAGCATTTTTTATAACAAATATTGTTTATTTTCAAATTGTCTCAAAAAATCTTTAACACATTGGCTCAGCTTGAGGTGAACATGTTTCTATTGAATCTTCCAACTTATGTGTGTATATTATAGAAGGAAGTCTCAAAAGACCTTGGAGGAAATTACTAACGATCTTTTCTCACATTATTAATAATTATAATTTTGAGAGTAGTAATTATACTCCATCTACAACCCATATAAGAGTACCAAAATATTTAGCATATATTTTTTATCTATAAAAGTTGATTGAAAAAAAATATTTTAAGTTCCTCAAGTCTGTCAAATTTGTAATTGGTGTTGGTTTACAAAATCTCTTATATTGTTTTGGATTAAGAACATAGATAATGTTGAGTGTCGATTTTAGAGGCCAATTTTATTAATCAATACATATCTTGTAAGGGCTAGTTTCATTAGATTTATGGTGTATGAGGGCTATTCTCATTACTTGTTTTAGGATGATTCATGTGGTGGCTTGTATAAATGAATTTAAAATGATGCTTGCATTCTCAGATTACAACATTGATTTTTCTTCTTTTTGTAGTGATAAATTATTACTGCACCTACCAAGAGTGGAACTAATGACCTCATATTATCCATGTATCTTGTATTTACACTGTTATCCACTTAGAACAATAACCAACAATTCAAACACCTCATAGGGAATTTGTGCTTTATGCCCTTGTTTTGTAAAACTTTTCTAAATATTTATTATGCATAAGGTTTTAATATATATATATATATATATATATATATATATATATATATATATATATATATATATATATATATATATATATATATATATATATATATATATATATATATATATATATATATATATATATATATATATATATAACGTAGAATGAGATTATGCTTAAAATCTTGTCTTTTCCTTTTTTCCATATGATTCAAACAATTTCATAATTGTTCTCATTGTTTAAAATCTAAAATTTCTTTTTAAATCCAAAAAAATTTAAAGTTGTCTTTTTTAAGAAGTGGCACTAAATTCCCATAAGGTTAATGAGTTTCATTTTTTATCATGGAATTAGATTTTTTATATCAAAAGAGTGTTTTTGTTATGATCAAAATTCATATAAAGTGTTTTAACTAAAAATTAAAGTTCTTTTATAAATAACAATTCGATTTCTTTCTAAAGATTTGTTTTTAAAATTTGAAACCTTTTTATGTAGTAGTTGGATAATTTCTTAATTTTATATTGCGTTTTTTTTGGTTAAATATATTTTAACATTCATTTTATTATTATTTTTCATTTTTAATGTCTTTTACAATTTTCAAGTTATAAATTATTTTATCACAACCATTTTGGGAATAATGTGGCTCTATAAGTCAAATAATTTAGAAGTTAATGATCTTAACAGTCACATTTTGTAAAAATAAATTAATATTATTTATTTTAACCATAAAATAGAATGCCACATTAAAACCATTTTTTTTGTAAAATTTGTGAAAAAAAAACTTAAATGAAATAGAAACACTTGTTGACTCTCTTACCAATCAATTAACGTCTTTTAAAGTTACATAAACATTTAATATTTATATTTCTCCTTCTAAAAATAATATAAATCAACCACATGATGGTTCTAACCCTAGTTTAAAATTAATATAATCTATAAGTTATGTTAGCGATGTACTTGGTAAGTGCAAAACTAGTATTTTTGAAACTTTTTTGCTTGAATCTAATATAAATTTTAAAAGTATTAGTTTTAATTATTCTAATTATTATAATAATAAATAATGTTTTTCTCATCAATAAAATACTTATAATGCAACCCATTTTAATTATACTACTTGTCATGCTCATACTTTGGTTAAATATGCTAAACCTTGTATGCATTATAAAAAAAAGCAATCATCATATCTGTAAATATTAGAAATTGCATCCATACAAATATTGTGTTAAATCCACGAATAACACTTTTAATTATTTATAAATGACTAAATCTTCTAACAGTAAGGATAAAATTGTTTAGATTCATAAACATTCTAGATCTTCTATAGACTTTGATGTATTTTCATGTGATACTTATTCTATTCCTTCATAGAGGATATGTTTTGCTAGTGACATATCTTCTTTGTATCTACTTTGATTAACTTAATAATCATTTTTACATTCCTTATAGTTATGCTGGAATGAAAATATGTTTTATTTAGATCTTTTTTTATTAAGTTATTTTTGTGGAAGTCTTACACTTTAAGATGGAAGTTGTCTTTATCTAAAATTTGCATAGTTATACATCTAATATTATTACATTATGTATGTAAATTATAATTTGATAGAATATTGGTTACTTAACTTGAAATATTGGTGTTAGCTTCTTTATTTTGTAGGGTTTTGTGGATCATTTCTTCTTCTTTTTGGTCTTTGTTTTATTTCAGATCAACCACATTATCCAATAAAAATTCTTGAATATTCTTGGTGATCATACTTTCATATTTTTTAAATTTAGCAACACCTTCTCTTCTTTCTTATCTAATCTATTGTAATTCATTTTTAAGGAAGTTTCTATTAAGAAACAGTATTATCTAATTTCAACTCCCTTTCCTATTTGTAAAAAGTCATATCTACTTCTATAACCCCAAATTATGTGTAAAGAGAAGTGTTTGAGAATTAACCTTAACTTAAGTTATTTCCTATAGATTTATAGGCTTATATTAAGTATTATATGTTTGTGCATTTATTATATTTATAAATAAACTTTATTCTAGCCTTTTATGAGATGATTGCCACCTCTCTTGTCCACTTATTGAATTTAAGAGTTAACTACATGTAACTCCTCTCTCCACATGCCAGCCACATTATCTTCACTTTTAAGAGGATTAGGAAAAATTTAAACACATGATGAAGCTTGCACATGTAACTCTTTATTCTTTCTAAATCTATTTATTAAGCTCTTCTACTCCTCTCTTGTTTCCATTTTGTAATGTTTCAATTTTGATCTTTACTTGATCTTAATGTTGTATCCTTGTGATGTTATTTTAGTCTAAATTCATTCTTCTTATCGATTCTTCATTCTGTTGTAGTTAGAGATTATTGTTTCAAGCTTTCTATACTAGTGTGGCTTTTTCATTGTTTGATGAGTTCTCTACTTATCACGTTTATCTCAACTTTTTGGTTTGTGTTCATTTCAAGGTAACATTTTTCATTAATTTTTATTGTTTATTCAACATTTAATAAAAAAATTATCAAAATTTATAATAGATAGTGAAGCTTAAAATACAAAAATGATGTGCTGTGTTCGATAATTTTCAAAATTCATATCAATAGATTCATTAATATTATTTTAAAAAGGAAAGATTCCATTAAAAATTTCTAAATTGAATGCACAATTCAATACTCTACAATCATCTAAAACTGTTTACAAAAGTTTATGTCATTTAATGTTTTCTAGTCTTATGATTTATCCAATGAACAGTGACAAAAATCAAAATATAAATAGATAAATCATCATTGATATGGTAAATTTACTTCACCGTCGAGAGGGGTAGCTCCCTCATGTTACTATGAAATTATGGATATTTTATTACACTTTTAACTAGAAATAACACAAATAAATAAATAAATAAAAACCTAAATTGGTAAGAGATTAAAGGTAAAAACTTAATATGAAAGAAGGAAAATGGAGGTGAAATTGAAAACCCCATAGATAAATAAACTCAAAGATCCACCATAATAAATTTGATTTAAATAAAGTAGCTGTAAATTCCTCTTCTTGCATAAAATAAAATTAGGAGCAACAAATGTATTGGAACGAAATTTATTTCTTGGAAGCATAATGTCTTATAAAAAGTTAGATTGGGTGGACTTCATAATTCCATCCATGGGTTTTTAAAACAAAGCATAAAAACATTGAAAGTTATAGAAAACATAAAAAAATACATAATTTTTATAAAATTATATATGCTAAGAAAAACACTAATTTCTATAAATAAGAATCATTAAAACCCAAAAATCCAAAGAATAATTTCACCATTTTTTTAAATTATCAAATCAGAAAGAATATGTGCCACTCATAAAGCTACAACAAACGTTTCCAAAAGATCTTGAAAGAAATAAGAACTACTCTTTTACCAAAAATTCTCTTTGTATAATATTTCTACCCTCAAAAGAATTCTGAAGGTCATCAATCACATTAATTCAATCTAGAATTGATATCCTCTAATTAAAATTCATCGATATTTTTATTTTACTATATAATTTTTTTATAATATTAAATGCACTTTTCATTTTATATTTACAATATGAATATTAATTTTGAAAATATTTAATATATCCTATGACTTCAAATGCATATCTATCTTTATTGTGATTTTAAAATTATTTTAAAACTTCAAAAAATTAATTAATTTTAAGATAATTAATATTTTAGATAAATCATTCAATTTGTATCCTCCATGATTCATTCCATACAAATTTATGCGTACCATTACCTTGTCCATCAAAATATGGAATCACGTGGAGAATCATTACACAACGTTCACTAATAGATTATTAATTATTTAAACTCCATTTAGAAATTGTGTGACCTTTTAAATTTATTCACCATTAATTATGGATGTGGAATTTAATTATCCACAATAATTTATCAAAGTGTATTTACACTAGCTCTATATTGTCTCTAGACTATAGTAATCACTCTAATTATTCTAGAATTAATACTAGGTTTTAATTATACTTAATAAAATTTATCTTTCCTATTTTTACTCATTCTTATATTTCAAACAAAATTATAAAGGATTGATATTATCTAATTTAATCCATAATTTTTTTTTTAATTATTTGATTCTTTGTTTTTTTTATATTGTCATTTACTAAAATGTAATCCAAAAGTTCTAGGTTAAATAATATTAGTTTTTTTAAAATTTCCATTTTACTCATGTTTTATTGGGTGGATATCATCATTTAGTAGTGGATTTTTTTTTGTTTTTTTTAAATGTTCTATAAAAACTCTTTGAAAAACCTTACAAACACTCTATTTTATTACTTTAAAAATTAATTTCACAGTAATTGCTCCATTTTTTACTTTGTATTTGTATGTTTATTCACACATTAAAACTAAAAAAAAAGATTTAAATTCTAACTAAATAAAATTATCATTTTTTTAATTTTTTATTATTAATAATTTAATTTTCCATCTCCTTGATTATGTTTCATATATATATATATATATATATATATATATATATATATATATATATATATATATTAAAATTTATATTATTATCAAGTTTTTATTAACATAAAATATTATCAATGTATGGTTGCATTCGTTAACCAAATTTTTCATATGTAGCATTACATTCCTATCTAAATTTTTTTTGGGCATTCAAAATTTGAATGATATTTCATATTCCTCTTGAAATTATTTTAAATTTTATAAATTATATTTAAACAATTAAAATTTAAAATATATTCTATTATTCTACACTCTAAAATATTTTAAAATAACATAAATTTATGCTAATAATTTTTTTTATCGAACTATATTTTACTCTAATAAACATAATTAAAATAGACTCCTCCTTTTCATGTGAATAATGGTGTATTTACTTATAATACTAATTTTCATGTCCTTAAGAATGGTAGGTGTCAGTTTAATACAATACAACACATCACCCTAAAATGTTTTCTTTTAAATATTTCATTCTTATCACTTCCTTCACTATCATACATGCCACAAGTCATGTACCATTAATATACATGTTTTATATTTATTTATTTTTCTTATTTGACGCAGACACAAATCCAATGCAATAGTGAAGTAAATTTAATAAACTATTTGATGTTTATAACCATGCAACCAATATTAAATTATCATCAACATATATTGCATTCAAAATTAATATTTCTAGATTTATTTTTATAGATCATTATGGGTCTTATTTAAAAATGGAGACCTTCATAATTGAGCAATATTTGATATGTAAATTATTTAGATATTATATAATAAGTTTCATCAATATGGATCTTATGAATCTTAGTTTTAAAAAAAATAGAAAATGATTTTTTTGGAGTAATTTGCATTACTAAATCATAAATAAATAAGTGTTGGAAATGAAATATACAACATAATGCATATTAACATGAAGCATAATAATAATCAAAGTAGAAAATGAATATAAAATTTATCTTAGATAAACATAGTGTGAAAAAAATTATAATGAGTAAGGGAATTGCACCCTCTTTCAATTATATAATTTGAGAAATGTATAATTTATTGCCAAATATAGAATTTATGGATATAATCATTACTTTTACTCCATCCAAAACATGCACATAATATAAATATAAATTTAATATATGCCTCTCAAAACTCCAACATAATTATATTAGATTATTAGACATTAGTAGTTCACAATAATAGTCATATTTCTCACTTATCTTATTTGAATGTCATTATTGACTTACGAAATATTATTTCCTACTTTTGGTTTTTTGCTAGATCATATTGGTCCTTGTGTACCTTAATTGATTTTTTATGGTATTATAGTGTAGGAAAATGTCTAAGAACTAACTATTATATTTATGCACCCGTATTCAGAAGGATATAACCAAATAGTGTTTTGGAGTTTTTTTAGCGTCACCATTCCTATGATGATGTCCAAAATAAACATTTTCACTTAATTTTAAATTATTAATTTTCATACAATAATATTTATTAGGTGAATAAGATAATTTAATTTCATGCACATATTTTAAAATATTTTTCATTCTTATCCTAATTAACATTTTGACTTATTGAATGCACCTTTACTCTACTTCACAAGCTTTTCTTGTAAAAATTTTTATATTTGAGCTTATATTTGTGTTTTTTGTCTTTGAATCCTCTTGTGTATATTTTGTATAACCAGTCATAAATCATGGTTCTATTTCAAATTTCAATCCTATGTCAGCCTTATCTGCTACTCTTAAGTCATTCCAAATCTCTTTTTACTTATCATAGTGAGGTGTCATGTCCCAAAACTGCTCACAAATTAATTTATGTTGTGCCAACCTTAAATGATTTGGGAAGATGAATTAATATTGAATAATCAAGAATTATCCTATGTGGTGAATACATCCCATAAATTAGTAAACTTAGTATACATATTTGTAATAACAATATGCTTATTTGAATGTAGTTGACCCCAAACAAATATAAACCTAATGAATAAATATACAAACAGGATGAATATTTTATGCAAGAGTGAATAATATAGTCATAAGTGAATTTTTAAATAAAAAAATTATATGTCCTAAAGATACTTATATGGTACATTTTTAAATACATTTGGATTCATTTTTAGAGGTATCTAATGTCCTAAAAGCACTATTGTAAGATTGTAGACATACTATTGATGGTACCCAACTTCCATCAATATTTTTATTTACACATAATTTACTATTACTACCTCCTTAACCGTGATAAAGTGACTATTTGAGTCGATCATGACATATAATACACCATGTGGAAACTAAAGGTGTATAGAATCCTACAATCAAAAGACATTTCACATTTTCTTTATGACACAGTCCCACCTTTCATATCAGAGAATGAATACTATTTGTTTTCATGAAAATAGGATGAGGTAGTTGGCTTGATTGGATTCAACATATATGACACCCTTATATATCCCGTTTACAATGCCAAAACCCCCAAGGAATCCTAAGACAAGGTTAATACACTATTTAGTAAAATTAATGAATTTAAATTACTAAAGCTTTATGAAAAACTATCTTCACTTTAGCCCTCTAACATACCCACTATTTAAGAAGTTATTACAAAATTTTAAACTTACCAGGTCCCAATTGCATAATTGTGGAAAGGATAATACTGATAAATAGGCCATCTTTCTCATTTTCTAAAAGATAAAGTTTCCTTTTAGTGTATACGTTTCTAACTTTCAATCTAATATGGATGCCTTTGGTGACCAATATTAGTCATCCACTTTTGATCTTTTTTTTGAATGACTTAGAAAGGAGAAAACCAAGCTAATGACTCTTATTGCTCTTCTTATATGTAGTCACACATGTATTTTACTAGATACTCTAAATTTAGACCTTAACTAAACACAAAGATTATAACCTCTACCAAACTAGTATAATATTCCTCTTAGAAATCTATGCATTCTAAGTATTTTAAATATTTTGAGTCTATTAAGGCCTTTAAGAACTATAAATCTAGAAAATAGTGTAAATGAAAGAAGACCTATAGTCCTTATAAAATTTTTAATGGGACCAATCTTTTGGAGTTTAAATGTATCAAGAAAATGAAATATTTGGAAACCAATGTCAAAAAACACAATATTTATGTTCTCAATCCTTCTTCATCACCTTCAATAGGCAAATGGAAAACACACACTACTTAGGCATTAACTACATCATGTGATGTAGGAGCATCACTACAATTGGAAATTTTTGGTTTGTTTTTAATGGTTTGAGTCCTTACATGGCCATTATAGTCTTAATAGTCTTGTATGAGTCACTCTTAGGCAATCGTTCTTTGTCAAATTTGTATTTGAGTCACTTTGGAATTTTCCCACCTAAATATTAATTTAAAATATTTGCATTCTTGAATTGTTCTTTTAAGTTTCTTCATGTTTTTGAAAGTTAAATTTGTTTTAAACTTATGTGTTAGAGTTATTTTATAACGTTCATGGTAGATTATCACTTCTTAGAGTTGGTGTTATTTTTTAATCCTAACTACGCCTAAACATACTAATGGTATGCCTTCCCGTTCTACATTGGAGTGAATCAAGAGGTAGTTAGGTAAGTTTTAAGATTTTAGAATAGATAGATGTTTGGGATAGTGATTCATTAATTGAGAGAGAGAAAAGGTGGTAGTGAACTTAAATGGAGAATATAGAAAAAATTGTTCACATGTTTAGTACTGAGTATACTTGTCAATGGACATGAATGTAGATGAACTAAGAACTCTATTTTGAAATGATATTGAAAATGTTAGAAAAAGTAGTAAGAATACAAATTATTTGATGGACTAGAAGATGTAATTTATGTTAAATCCAATAAGATCAATAATAAATTTCCTAGTTTGATAACTAATTTTTATACTTTGTATTCCTTTGTTATGAATAAAAAAGATTGTGTACATGAGATGAGAAAGGAAAGATATTGTGGAGCATGGATTTGATTTCCAAATTATCAGTGAACTATAATGGGTTGTAGTGAAATCAATGATAATTCCAATAAAATGAATATAAATGTTGTTGTTTGATAACTAATGAGCTATACCCTATGTTCATGTATTATTGTTCAAGATAAAAGCCTAAGTATGCATAAAAAATGTGAAAGATTGTATGGGAAGTTGGTTGAATTCATATATACATTGGTAATCTATTTTCTCAATGTTATTAAGGTTATTATATGTTTATTTATTTATTTAGATGATTCTTTGAGAGAAGGTATATCCAATCCCTATAGGTGACATTGTTAATTATGCATAATCAAATTCAAATTAGTGTATAAACATCCAATAAAGAACCTTTCAAACATTTGTCAAAACTTTAGGCACACCTTCAAAAATTTGGATAAGATATTAAAAAATTATTACAGTAGTTAGAAAGTCCTTTTAAATCTTGAAACAACAAATGGTACCCTCTCGGGTTCACACAGTCAGGGTAAATCTTGAACTAGGGTTTAGAAACTCAATTTGATATAGAGATTGATTACACTAGTAAACCCCCCCCCCCCAAAAAAAATTTTATTAGTTGGATATTTATGTGTTATAACATATTTTTGAAGTTTTATAATTGTACAAAATATCTAAATATGGATTTGACATATTATGTTCAAAACAAGGGTAAAGAGACCTAAGTAGATCTGGTCAAGGTCTAGAAAATGCATCTAGAAGAAGAATTGGGTCAAAAAAATTCATCTAGAGAAGATAAATGATAGAGGGTGTTATAATATTATATTATTTTCTAAAAATCAATATGTACCTATCCATAAAATTGTAATTAGTGAAAAAAAGTCTATTGTCAAGTTAGAACGAAAGAAAGAAACAATTTGTGATGAAAGAGTTGTATTGAGAAGCTATGTGGGTTGGATAGATGATTAAAAGAGGACTTGATAGAGCAGGGAGATGATCATAATAACCTTGATACAAATACGAATCCTTTAAATATGTATTATGCAAGTTTTTTTATGAACATTTGTCAAAGCGTTGGTATATTAAAACAAGACAAGTGTGTGTATTTATAAGTTTATAAGAAGGATTGAGATCTCTAAGTGAAGAGAGATCTATAGGTAAAATTTATTTGTTTTAGAAGATTACAAAGGTTGAGGATAAACTAAGCACATATTTGTGCTAGTTTACATCATTGCATATGGACCTAAGAGGGAGTTCTACATCATCATGACACTACTGTATTTTTTATTCTAGCACACATACTCACCTTACACTTCTTTGTATCTTATTTATTATTTTTAAAACTATGTAACATCATATATTTAAGTGGGAAAATATTATATATTTTATGTGTTTGGCTTTTGAACTCTTCAGATGCAAGATGGTTGTATCAATAATGTGTTGTATGTTCACAATATTTTTATAATTTATTTATTTGTGTATCAAACTTATAACTTAGACACTAGGACGGCCATGGAGTTTACTCCAACTAAATTTTTAATCTAATATTTATCAAATCAAAATGATATAGTTAATATGGGTGATGTAAATAATAGTTCAATTCTCTATATCTTTAATATATTTAAAGGTTCCATTAGAGATTCATTATTTTTTCATATCAATCCACTTAGTAAATTATGATGCAAACATAATTGGAATCTTAATTATAGATAATTTTAATAAATGAATACAATTTTTTTTCGTTATTTGCCTTCACAAGGTCTCATACATTAATGGATTTTGTCTTGGATATATGCTCACCAAAAAACATTGGGACCCTTTTTTTGAAGGATAAGGCATATCAAGAACCCCTCTCTAGATAGTGCATAATAATATATTTATAGTTAAAACTCACTCTTTATTTGAAACTAAATATGGACTTAGCTTCATCGATTCTTATTCCTAAAAAACTTGGGCATATAATTTATCAATTAAAAGATTGAAGTACTTGATAACTTTAAATCCTTTAAGGCTTTTATAAAGAAGCAATCAAATATTTCACCTAAACATTTACACACTAAAAATTGTGTGGTGAGTATATATCTAATGTATTATAGGAAATTTGCATAGTAATTTCATACTGACATACACCGCTCAATATAATGGTTTTGTAGAGTGATATAATTGCACTTTGAAAGAGATGGTAAATTGTATGATTCACTTGAGATATATGTGTTATCAATACTAAGAATAATATATATTTTATTCCAAATATATCTAGAACCACATTCCTAATAACAAAGTGTGAAAAAAAAATATTGAAAAATCTTATTTTAAGATCAATCCCAATGTATTTGGTTTTCATGTATTCAGGATAACTGCTTAGGTGTTTGATGCCGATAAAAGATGGAAATATATGAAGAAAAAGAGTACACCAATTTTTTTTTTTAATATTTTGATGATTCTAATTCCTACCAACTACATGACCCTATTCCCCATGATGTGATTTTCAGATAGGATATCAAAATTGATGAATATTATTCTAGAAAAACCTTCACTAGCTTGTTCTCTCTATGACATTCATTCATATTATACTTTAAAAGAATATCTTATTGATAGTGATGATGATAATAATACACCACCATATCCTCCACCATATTCTTAACCTATTCATAAATTGGATAAGTATACTCTTGAGATTTCTAGTTCCTCAGTGGGTGATCCTTCTGTTCCTTGATGTAGTTGATCACAAACATCCAACATTTCCCTTTTGATTCATGTTTTTGCATATGATCCAATCTTATTTTCTAAATCATCATGAAAACTAGAGTGGGATATTGATATGAAGGAAGAGTATTCTTATATCATGAAGAATCACAAATGGGATGTAATACCACTTTCTAAGCAAAGAAAATTTGAATGGTGTAAATGGCTCTACAAGACCAAATATATAACATATGGTTCAATAGAAAGTATAAATCACAGATAATTGAAAATGGATTTACATAGGTTGAATGGGTGGAATACTCAAAGACCTTTGATCTCATTAATATGATTGATTTTTTTTGGATTATATTCTCCTATATTACAACACATCATTGGTTATTTTCCCAAATGGACGTAAAAAGTGCCCTATAGGATAATGATGATTGTCATTTATGTTTTCCTAGTTTTATCACTCATTCAATGGGAAATCACACAAATTCAAATATAAATATATAAATCATCATTGAGATGAAAATTTTATTTCACATTTGAGAGGGGTAGCTCCCTCATATTATAATGGCACTTTGGAGATTTTCTTACACTTTTAACTAGAAATAACAAACATAAACAAAATTGGTAATACATGAAAGGTAAAAAATTAATAAGAAAGGAGGAAAATGGAGGTGAAAGTGAAAAACCCAAATATAAATAAACTCAAAGGAAAACCATAATAAATTAAATTTAAATAAAGTGGTTGTAAATTCATCTTCTTGCATAATAATTAAATTAGGAGCAACAAATATATGGGAACAAAATCTATTTTTTTGAAGCCTAATGTCTTATAAAATTAGATTTGTTTTACTTTCTAAAAATACCATCCATGGGTTTTCAAAACA
Source organism: Torreya grandis (assembly GCA_037957365.1). Lineage (NCBI taxonomy): Eukaryota > Viridiplantae > Streptophyta > Pinopsida > Cupressales > Taxaceae > Torreya > Torreya grandis. Next base: position 28,710 of record JARHVA010004163.1, on the reverse strand, counting down.
AATAGTGGAAACATTGCAAGTTACAGAAAACATTAAAAAAACATAATTTTAATAAAATATTTATATGTTAAAAACAATGAAATTTTTTTATGATAATAATTAAAACTCAAAAATCCAAAAAATGATTTCACCATTTTATTTTTTTTATTAACAAATCATTAAAAAATGCATGTAGCTCACAAAGTTGCAACAAACATTTTTAAAAGATCTATAAAGAAAGAAGAACCACCCTTCAACCAAATATTATCTTTTGTATAATATTTCCACCTTCAAAAGAATTTGGAAGGCCATCCACCACACATTAAAATTAATATATAGTTAATAACCTCTAATTAGAGTTCATTCATATTTTTATTTTACTATATGAGTATTTTATAGTATAAAATGTATTTTTTATTTTACACACACACACACACACACACACACAGATATATATATATATATATATATATATATATATATATATATATATATATATATATATATATATATATATATATATATATGTATATATATATATATATATATATATATATATATATATATATATATATATATATATATATATATATGTATATATATATATATATATATATATATATATATATATATATATATATAAAGATTAATTTTAAAAATATTTAATGTACCATATGACTCCAAATGCATAACTATATTTATTGTTATTTTTAAATTTATTTAAAAACTTTAAATAATTAATTAATTTTAAAAGAATTAATATTTTAGATAATTAATTCAATTTGTATCTTAAACTTATGATTGTCATATCCAAAATTCATTCCATGCAAATTTCCATTAAATTATGGAGTCACATAGAGAATCATTAAAACAATTTGATTAGTAAATATCAATTATTTAAACAACACCATTTTGAAACCATGTGACCTTTGTAATTCATCAAACATTAATTATGAATATGACATTTAATTATATATTGATGATATATCCACAATAATTTATCAAAGTGTATTCGCATTAGCTCTATATTGTCTCTAGACTATAGTAATCACTTCAACTATTCTAAAATCAATACTAAGTTCTAATTATACTTAATAAAATCCTATGTTTCAATTTTTTTTAAATTCATTCATGTATTTATTATAAATTTTTTTATTCATTCATTTATTTTTAACACAGTTATAAGGGATTGACATTATCCCATTTAATCTGTTAGTTTTTTAAATTATCCTAAACCTCTTTCCTTATATTGTCATTAAAATGTAATCCAAAATTCCTAAATTAAACTTGCCATTCTTAGAAAATATTTTGGATCTTTTAAAATTTCTATTTTTCAAGTTTTATTAGTGGATACATCAGTTTTATTAGTTTATTTTTTTTTCAAATGTTCAATAAAAACTCCTTGAAAAACCTTATAAACACGCTTTTTTGATACGTCCATAATTAATTTAACACTATTTTTTCCATTTTCTATTTAGTATTTGTATGTTTATTCACATATAAAAACTAAGAAAAAAAGCTTTAGATACTAACTCAATAAAAATATTATATATTTTTATTTTATCTATTTTTCTTTATTATTATTTTAATTTTCCATTTCCTTAATTATGTTTTATGTTAGATTTTTTTAGATAAAAATAAAAATTTATATTATTATCAAATATTTAATAACATAAAATATTATCATTGTGTGCTTGAATTCCTTAACCAACTTTCCATGTATAACATCACTTTCCTATCTAGATTTATTTTTGGCATACAAAATTTGAATGGCATTTCATATTTCTCTCAAAATTATTTTTATTTAAATAGATTATATTTTAAATTTTAAATTTTAAAATATATTACATTATTCTACTCTAAAATATTTAAAATAACATAGTCATCGTAGTAAAGTTTTTAACCGAACTATATTTTACTAACATATTTAAAAATAAAATCCTCTTTTTCATGTGTATAATGGGTTATTTATTTATAATATTTTTTTTTATGTACTTAAGAATGGCAGGGTGTCATTTTAATACAATAAAACACATCACCTTAAATGTTTTCTTGTAAATATTTCATTATTATCAATTCCTTCACTATTATACATGGAACAAGTTGTGTACCATGTAAGTTAGATTAGCGTTAACATACATTTTTTGTATTTATTTATTTTTGTAATTTGATGGTAACACAAATCTAATGCAATGGTGAATTAATTTTAATTAAATATTAGATGCTTATATCCATGGAAACACTATTAGATTATCATTAGTATATATTACATTCAAAATTAATATTTATAGATATATCTTTTCTATATGGTGATGATTTATTCCTATATATTGTTTTGGGTCTTATTTTAAAATGAAGATCTCAAGAATTGAGTCTTATTTGATACATAAACTATGTAAATACTATAAAATAAGCTTCTTCAATATGAATCCTATGACTCCTAGTATAAAAAAGTTTGGAAGATGATTATTCTAGGCAATTTACTATACTAAAATATAGATGAAGAAGTTATGGGAATGAAATATAAAATATAATGCACATGAACATGAAACATAATAATAATCAAAGCTATGGTAAGGAATGATGGAAAACATGAATCATAATCATGATGGTTTAGTAGCAGATTACATGAACCCTAATCTCTTTGGCTTAATGGCAGCATCCATTCCCTTGACGACAACAACATATGATTGCATAAATGAAGAAATACATGTGGTCTCATACACTAAACTAGAGTATCATAAGTGGGGGATATATTATTAGATAGTGGGGAGAATATATTTGTTGGCCCTATCATCATAGTTGAGAATGGTAGAGGAATGGAGGTAACTTTAGCATAGATTAAAGGTTAATGGATTGAAATTCTAGATCTGAGGTAGCTAGTCAATCTCCAAGATGCAAAATAAATTTGAATTCATGTAATACTCAAGGTTTTTTTGATCAATCTGAGACAATAAGAAGATGGAAATAGGGGAGGGTTGATCCAATGCTATCAGAGATAATGACACTATCTAGACCTAGAGACTAAAAAATATGATAGGTATCAGGTGGAAGATCATTTGTAGAAGCTATGGGAGGAAACAACATCTCTCCTATGATTCCATATAAGGATACACCTATTGTTATATTTGATAAATAATATATAGTATCCATTACTATGAGGGAAGAATGGTTAACTATGTATGGAGTGATTTTTAAGGTTTATGTGTTTTGGCTGACTTTGCTAGCTTTACGAGTGGATATCAACTCGATGGTAATCTAGGGTGGAATGTAAAATATAGATTAATCCCTATTCTATAGGTTTTTATTCTGATTTTTAATTCTATAGAAAATAAAGAGGCTATTTTCAATGGTATGGTTTGGGACTAGGATAAAAACACTCTACTATGAAAACCTTGGCATCAAAATTTTAATGCCCAGAATGAAATTTTTAGTTTTAAAACCAATTTGGATTAGGATTTCAAATCTTCCTTACCATTTTGTGGATGATTTGGTTTTTTCATCCATTGGAAATAAAATAGGTAATTTTTGGACCACTAAGGGACATTCCACATATTACTGTATTTTGGTTTATGTATATTTTTACAAGTATCTACCTTCTCAATTAGAATTGAGGATAGGGGATAAAAATTGGATACAATCCCTTGAAATTTAAGGTATCCCTTTTAAATTATAATATTTTTCAAAATAGGGCATCTTGTAAATGATTGCCTAAGTTTTAAATTCAAGAAGATGGTATCATGGTGGAAAAATGCAAAAATTAAACATAATATAGTTCTAGTTGCAGAGGATAGTGGAAGTGATAATGAGGGATTAGAATCAGAGATCCACTTGGAAGAGGAGGAGAATATTTATAAAAATGAAACATTATATTGTGAAGCATTGACCAAGGAGGGGAGGGATACTGTGTTATATGAGATGACTAATAAAAATGTACAGAGTATTTAAAAACATTATCCCAGTATCCATTATAAATATAAGGCTTGTTTAACTCATTTAAAACACATAATCAAGTGGATTTTCTAGAAATTTCCATCCCCATATTGCCAAATCCTTAAGAAGAAGGAAAATGGAAAATTCTTATCCATATAAAGAAAGGAAATGGTAAATAGGTTTTAAAACCCATGACAATGTCTCTCAGAGCTAATAAACAAAATCTCATGGGAGAATCCTACTTGGTCTCTTTTTCTATTTGTTTTTGTTGTTTGGGAAGCAACTATTATTGAAAATCTTGGCATTTTAGGCCATTTTCTTACTACTTCTTCATTATTCTTTTGCTATTTTTCTTCAGTCTTTTATTACCGAGCGTATTTTTATATTTGGCTATTATGGCCTCAACTTTGTGTTTCTATTATAGGGTAAGGGTTCTTAGTTCAAAAAAAAACCTAGCCTTTATCCTTAATAAAAAAATCTAAGCCAAAAATTAACATAAGAATTATTATAGATAAACTTGGTGTTAAAAAATTCTAGAAGGTGAGGGAATCTCAACCCGCTTCAATTATGTAATTTGATAAACATACAAGGTATTTCCAAAGATGGAATGCATGGATATAATCATTAATTTCACTCCATCCAAAACATGCACACAATACAAATATGAATTTAATAAATGCCTCTAAAAAATCCAACATAATTATATTAGAGTATTAGACATTAGTAGTTTAAAATAGATCATTTTCTTCACTTGTCTTATTTGAGTGTTGTTATTGATTTATGAACTATTATTTAATAGTTTTAGTATCTCACTAAATAATATTGGTCTTTGTGTAAATTAATTGAATTTTTGAGGTATTACATCAAAGTAAAAAGTCAAAGAATTATAGCTATGCACCCGTATGGAGAGGGATTTCATTAAATAGTGTTTTCAAGTTTTTTGAGCATCACCATTCCCCTGATAATGCATAAGATAAACATTTTCACATAATTTAAAATAATATTGACTCAGTGAATAAGATAATTTAACTTCATCCATATATTTTAGAATGTTTTTCAACCTTTTCCTATTAACATTTTGACTTGTTGAATGAACCTTTACTCTACTTGGTAAGATTTTCTTACAAATAGTTTTATATTTCATCTTATATTTGCGTTTTTTTGGCAATCCTCTTGTGTATATTTTGTATAACCAGTCATAAATCATGGTTATATTTCCCATGTCAAACCTAAAACAGCCTCAACCACTACTCTTAAGTCATCCAAAATCTATTTCTACTTGACATAGTGAGGTGCCATGTCTAGAAACTCCTCACGAATCAATTTAAGTTGTGCCAACACTAAATTATGTCTAAAGATGAATTAATATTGAATCATAAAGAATTATTATATGTTGTTAATACATCTCAAAAATTAGTAAACTTCATTTTCATATTTGTAATAACATCATGCTTCATTGAATGTCATTGACCCATAAAAACTATCAACCTCATGAATAAATATACCATCGGGATGAAGCTATTATGCAAATGTGAATAATATAGTCATAAGTGATTTTTTAAATAAAAAAATGGATGTCCTAATATTACTCTTGTGATGAAATTGTATATAACTTTGGATGCATTTTCAGAGGTCCCTGATGTCCTAAAGGAACTATTTTAACATTATAGACATATTATTGATGGTACCAAACTTCCATCAAGATTTTTATTTACACATAATTTATCATTAATACCTCCTTAACCATGATAAAGTGAATATTTGAGTTGATCAAGACATATAAATACACCATTTGGAAACTAAAGATGCAGCGATTCCTACAATCAAAAGGAATTTCACATATTCTTTATGACTTAGTCCCACCTTTAACATCAAAGAAGGAATAATATTTATTTTCATGAAAATAAGATGAGGTAGTTGGAATGATTGGAATCAACATCTCTCACACTATCTTCTATCGCATTGATGATGCCAAAACCCCTAAGGTAGACTGAGACAAGTTTAATACACTATTTAGTAAAATTAATGAATTTAAATTAGTAAAGTTTGATGAAAAACTCTCTTAACTTTGGCCCTCTAACATTCTCACTATTTAAGAATTTATGTCAAAATTTTAAACATATATATTCCCAATTTCACACCATTGGTAAGGATAAAAATGATAAAGAGGCAATCTTTCTCATTTTTTGAAAGCTAAAGTTTCCTTTCAGTGTCTTTGTTTTTACCTTTTAATCCATTATGGATTCCTTGGGTCACCAATATTAGTGGCCCACTTTTGATCTATTTTGTGAATGATTT